>RWGZ01000037.1:0-23071 GCA_009725065.1 Utricularia reniformis
TTAACAATTGGAATCCTAATGCTGATGCTATGACTCGTGTAAGCTTCGATAATTTTGTCTTCATTCATTATGTTACTTTTTGGCCATTGCTCTGATTGCTTATCTGATTAATAGAATGATTTTGGCGTATGGGAAATTTTCTTACCAAATAATGTAGATGGATCTTCAGCCATACCCCATGGTTCACGTATTAAGGTAAAATCTGATTATTTTCCTAATTCATAGTTATTTTAACTCTTATGATGAGATTAATGATTCTGTGCTCTTTTATTTCATGAAGATTCGTATGGATACTCCCTCAGGCATCAAAGACTCGATTCCAGCTTGGATAAAGTTCTCGGTTCAAGCACCAGGAGAAATTCCTTTCAATGGAATATATTATGATCCACCTGAAGAGGTACTTATATCTCAAATTTATAAAAAATTTATCCAAAGGAAGATGTGAAAATAGTACATATTAGTTCTATAATGTTTATCAACAATATTTTCATACCGATCGGTACCAAATTATTTTTTTAAAAAAATAATATTTAAGTAGTTTTTTAGGGTCAGAACCGAAAAACCCGGACACCGGCCCTAATACCCAGTATCGTGCGGTACCAAAAAATATCAGTATTTGGGGTACCGAACAGTATATTGGAGGTATACCGTCTAGTATGAAAACATTGCTTATCAATCAGCATTTCAGACAATTTTGTTTTGAAACCTATGTTATATCCAACTTAGATAGACTTTTATTTGCTTTCCGAACTCATCCTCTGAATCATTAATCAAATTTAAAATAGACTGAAAGTTCTTAATCTCTTTGAGGGCATTCCCTATAAGTTCATCTCTTCTTATGGTTGCATTAGCCTAAAAACATATAAATTTGATGACATTAAGTTCACAAGAATCTCACAAAATGTTGCTGGGTTGAATTTATTTCATTTATTCTTAGCACCTCAACCTTCCTCTTAATATTTTGCAGCAAAGGTATGACTTCAAACATCCCCGTCCTAAGAAACCAAAATCCCTTCGGATATATGAGTCACATATCGGAATGAGTAGTACGGTATGTATTCTTTTCTCTTGTTTGATAACTGAAAATCTATTACTTGTTATTTCTCAAAATTATTTTTTAAACGAGATATGATCGTTTTAAAAATATTCTATAGATGCTGTTGAATTTGTCCCACATTACTCTACATAATTAGTTTTATAAGGGGATTGATTAGGTTTATAAGGGTGGGAATTCCATCACATAATGACTTGATCAAGTCTTTTAAATGTGTGGCTTCCTCCCCTTAATCCCGTTCGTTCACACTCCCTATCGTAATTTCAGCCAGACTCTGTAATTCCAACAGATGCTTCTCGTCAAGTTATCATTCTAATTTTTAATTCAGGAGCCTGTTATCAACACATATGCAAACTTTAGAGATGAATTGCTTCCACGTATCAAGAAACTTGGCTATAATGCTGTCCAGATTATGGCAATTCAGGAGCATTCATACTATGCCAGTTTTGGGTAATTTTTTTACTCCATTGTGAAGTAAATCATCATTTTTATACGTAGTATTCAATATTTTTTACTCTTATGGTTGTGACAAATACATGCATATGTTTGCCTGCGCATTTTTAGTCAAACGTGTTCAGAGTTTAAGCATTCTTGATGAAAAAGAAACAAGCTATGAGTGATTTAGCTTATCGTGTTACAAAAATACAAAATTCCTACCATGTGACGAATTTCCGTATTGAAAGTGACTTCTTTATATATACTTTATTTCAGCTTCCATTTTCCATTTTATCTAACTGCAGATTTATTTTTATTCCTCAACTTACTACAGTTACCACGTGACGAATTTCTTTGCACCAAGCAGTCGTTTTGGTTCTCCAGATGATTTGAAGTCATTAATAGATAGAGCTCATGAGTTGGGATTGGTAGTTCTGATGGACGTTGTTCACAGGTAAATATTCAGCATTGCTTGAGCATTTGAGCTCGAAAAGAGTACCCAGGAGTTGGGTTTCTGTCATTGAAAAATGCTTTGTATATGTAGTCATGCATCAAACAACACTTTGGATGGGTTGAATATGTTTGATGGCACGGATACTGGCTATTTTCATTCCGGACCACGGGGGTATCATTGGATGTGGGATTCTCGAACTTTCAACTACGGACAATGGGAGGTATTTGCATTAAGTGAATTTTCGAGAGTTGTTCTCAAATATGGTTATTCTAAGTGTAAAACTCTCTAACTATAGGTTTTGAGATTTCTTCTCTCGAATGCGAGATGGTGGTTGGAAGAATATAAGTTCGATGGTTTCAGATTCGATGGTGTTACGTCTATGATGTATACTCATCACGGATTGCAGGTACTAACATGAATTTTCCTATTAGGGTGACGTTTGCCTACGGTCCCCAACTTACGGGCTGTGTAAGGGGTATGCCCTCCAAAAATATACATTTATAGTCATCAAACTTCAATTAAATGCACATATGACACCTCAAATTGGGGGCTACGTATGGAATTTTCTCGATAATGTAATTTTAGTTCAAAACTTAATGCGATTTTTCGTTTTTGTAAAGATGGAATTTACTGGTGATTACAATGAGTACTTTGGGTTGTCAACTGATGTGGATGCTGTAGTGTATCTAATGCTGGTTAATGATCTCATTCATGGCCTATTTCCTGATGCCATTACAATTGGTGAAGATGTAAGCTTAAAAATATTTCGGATTGTAAAAGTCGACAACTTTTATTATATTCATATAATGAAACAGGTCAGTGGAATGCCAACTTTTTGTATTCCTGTTGAAGATGGTGGAGTCGGGTTTGATTTCCGTTTACAAATGGCAATCGCAGATAAATGGATCGAACTTTTAAAGTACGATTTCGGGTGTTCTTCGTAGTACTTTCACTCGTGACTCTTTTTCTTCATGATTTTATTGTATCATGCAGGATGAGGGATGAAGATTGGAAAATGGGAGATATTATACACACGCTTACGAACCGAAGATGGCTCGAAAAATGCATCTCTTATGCCGAAAGTCATGACCAAGCACTCGTTGGAGATAAAACTATTGCATTTTGGTTGATGGACAAGGTAACCGAATTGCCATAATTTCGATAGAATTCAGTTTCATTGTTCATCGTGTGATTTGGGTTCGATTTTATTCTAGGATATGTATGACTTCATGTCAATCGATAGACCTTCAACCCCGGCTATAGATCGTGGAATAGCCTTGCATAAAATGATCAGGCTCATCACAATGAGTTTAGGTGGAGAAGGGTACCTCAATTTCATGGGAAACGAATTCGGACATCCCGGTATGCATGTCATTACATAAAGTTGCAAGAACATAATATAATTCGAACATCGGCTGAACCTTCATTTTCCTCTCTATCAGAATGGATTGATTTTCCCCGAGCCGATCAATATCTTCCCGATGGACGATTCATTCCGGGAAATAACAATAGTTTCGAAAAATGCAGGCGTCGATTTGATCTGGCAAGCACTCTTTTGTTACCATTTTACGATCATATAAGAGTTAAACTTGTTTTTCCTTCCATTTAGGGTGATGCTAAATACTTAAGATACAACGGTATGCAAGAGTTCGACAGAGAAATACAGCATCTCGAAGAAAAATACGGAGTACGTTTTCATTCAAAGTAATCTATAAAACTCCATGCCTTTTTCTTCATACTTCAGTAATATAAATTTCTTACAGTTCATGACATCTGAACATCAATACATATCGAGAAAAGACGAAGGAGATAAAATGATCATATTCGAAAGGGGGAACTTAGTTTTCGTATTTAATTTCCATTGGATCAATAGTTACTCCGATTATCGAATTGGCTGTTTGAAGCCGGGGAAATACAAGGTGAATAATGTAACATTAGATTCATTATTCGCATAATCACATTCCTTCTCTCGTTTTGTAGATTGTTTTGGACTCGGATGATTCTCTTTTCGGAGGCTTTGGTAGAATCAGTCACGATGCGGAATACTTCACAACTGTAAGCATTTTTAACTTAGAAAAAACCCGTAAATGAATGAAAAGAATAAGGGTTTTGTATGTTTTGATTCGAACAGGACGGATTTTACAACGATAGGGATCGGTCATTTATGGTTTATTCACCCTCCAGAACAGCAGTAGTATATGCCTTAACTGATGAATGAAGTCAAAATCACTAGCCAAATGTTGAGATTCAATGGAATCGTAGAGACACAGATTCAGTAAGTTTTTTTGTTCTTTTTTTAGGGTTTGATTCTCAACTCCAATAAGTCCTTTTAATGTAGAACAAGTCACAAACACAAGAAACTAGTTTTTTATTAAATAAAGCTAATGATGATAAAGCATGCCATAACAAGACAAACTTATGGGAGTTCTCAAAATCCCATGATCCATTTTACTACATTTTATCTTTTGATTGGAATGTGTGTTACAAAATTGGTATTACGTCGTTCAATAATGCAAGGTAAAAGAACAAAGATAGAAGCATGTAATACCAGAAAGATGACGTAATACCAGTTCTTGAGGTTCTTTTGGGATAATATGTGTGAGAACAATTTCGAAGGGTTAAAGGAACCCGAGAGCAATAACAACGCTGAAGAACACAAAGAAAAAACAGAATAAGAAAGTTTAACCTTGAAAACCCAAGGTGGGTGAAAAATTACGTGATCGGTGAAACGGTCAAATCTACTACTATTGAAAAAAAAAATACAACACATCCATACACGAATTCTCTCATTCTCGTAGACAACAAAAGATGATGAAGATATTATGTTGGAGATAATTAACGTAACTAACAAATATTTCTTAATATATGATATATCCAAATACATGATATTTTCATAATCAAGTCATATATATGCGTCCATATATATTAATTTGATATAATCTTTTTTCCTTGAATATTTCCTTTCATAACTGATACCATCTTAGATTAATTGATCCCGCAATATCTCAGTTCTATCCTTACCTATTGCATCCCACTCATATAGGGTCTATTCATAGTTATCTATTGGTATTACTTAATCGATACCCTTGACCGATGGACTTATGTTGGTCACTCACTATCAACACCAAATCATCTTCGTTGTCTAAGTTTGTCTAATCGACAACAATGGCGATCCTCATCCAAGTATAGTCAGTCGTCATCCGAACTCCACACCTAATAAGTTCACTTATGCAACATAATCGAGAGAAAGATCCGGGTAAATTTACGTGGGGAGGGTGCACGGATATAACAGATAAGAATGAAGAGAAGACATCGTAAAAGATTTAAATAAATCAATTACAATGATCCACAATTCATTGTGTATTGAACAAAACAATACATGAACCCTAAATTCATTATAACTCAAAAGGCTTGAGTTTCAGACATTGATGGATGGAAAAGAGACTCGAATGTGTTGATTACTATTTATTATAACTCAATGAGATTATGCTTAATAAAAGAGAGACTAACCATGTAAATTACTATTCTGCCCTTGACACCTTCTATATATATAAAATCATTCTTTCGGGAAATAACCTTTCCGTTGCTAACGGTCTTAATCCCAGAAGTACACGGATATCAACACCTTTTTATGAACGAAAGAGGTGCTGATTGTCCCCTAAATTTAGAAAATTGTGAATATAGCATCAACAATTGCTTAATCTTTCAAATTGACCCCTAAATTTTTTAAATTATAAATAGTATTATGATACTTGAAACCCGAAGAGTCAACTGTTCTAGTTGGGTCCTAATGATTGTTAATGTTTTAAACACATCACTAATTTGTTTTTAACGTATTAATATTAAAAAGATACAAATATCATGCCTCTAAACCCTAAACCCTAATATTAACCAGGTTGATTTTCAAGATAATAAGTGAATGAAGCTTCCTGGTACGTATTACAAGTTATTCTATGAATTTGGTTTTATATGCATTTTATAAGACCGATCGGACCCTAGGAAATGAAGTAAAGGGTGAATGAAGTGAAGAAATGGGTCCCATACCTATAAATAAGAGGTCCCAAATTATTTGAATGGTTTGATTCTTGGCATGTTTCCCAAAATAAAAATTTCTCGTGGACTTGCTTTCTGGCTCGGAGTTGCATGGACTTGCTCATTTAGTGGCGTGGACTTGTAATGGTTGTTACTTGCCTAATTTCGTATCTTATTTCGCAAGGACTTTGACCAATCTGCATGGACTTGATCTTGAGTCCACATTTGTGTGGACTTGCAATTGAACTCGCGTGTAGATTTCATGCAGGGGTGACTGTGTGATCCTATTGTTTTTTGAACGATTTCCACTCGTACTTGTGATACCTCTTTATTGTATTATATTTACTTATTGATTAGTGTGGAAACCAAGGTAGAATTTCGCTCTCACAACGACGTGAATTCACATATTCTGGACCCAATATCGTACATGGTCTGTGTCGCATATAATCTCAACATTAATTGAATAGAAGATAAAAGAAATAAATGGAATAATCAAGAACCGAACTAAGAATATTTTTTGACTAGATCAAATACATAAATTGTTAAAACCGTTCACGGAAAAATAGATGTAAAATTGCTATTATTCACTTTAGAATTATTTATATACGGTTTTGAAACTTTAAAATATATGAAAAATTGCTATTATTTACTCTAGCTTGAGTAATTCTTATATACTTTTAAACTTTAGAGGACTATATAAGTAATTTATAAAGTTTGGGTTATAACATTTAAATAATTTTCTCAATAATGTTTATGTAATCTTTTCTAAGCGAGCAGTGCCGTCAGTAGCCAGGTCCCTCAATCTAAACGACGTCGTATTAAATATTGAAAATGGCAGAATAAATGAATGACGTCGTCATGTCTAATGTCTTGTTGGTTTCTTGTCTTAATACTATTCTCAATGCCCCGTGCTCGTCATTCAATCCTCAAAGACGAAAGACATATCTGTTTTGTTTCTCTCAACACCGGTGGCTCTCCCTCTGTGCTCTGGCTTTTCATTTTGAAACGGAAGCCAAAGTTGCAGAGATTCCCTCGCTTTGACTCTGTCATGGAAAGTTACCCAAACCCGACAACCCTTTTTCCGCATGCATGCACGGCGCTGCCCGCCGGGTTCCACTCTAATAGTAATCTTACCCATCCACTTTAGATTAATTACCAAATTTGTATTGTATATTTTCTCTATAAGAGTGATATTTATTCAGAAGTACTCTAAATTTAGCGTCCATCAAATTTATAAATTGCATACAAATTCTACAAAACTAATGTAATATGTGTTATTTATCTTCAAAATTTTTCAATTTATATATATCATGTCCACAATACTTATAATTTTTGTGGTTTGATACCGAAGTTCCAAAATCATTTATATTTGACTCTATTTTTAAATATATCTATAAATTGTATTTGGTCTCTTAACCTTAAAAATATGTATAATTATATCTTCAAACTTTGAAAAATTTAAAAATAACACAACGATTGCCGCAAAAAAAGAACGAAACCGTTATTATTCACTTGAAGGTCATTTTAAAACGGTTTTTAAAATTCGGTGTTAAATATATGATTTCTAAACTTGAAATATTATATTTATACTATTTTAAATATTGGGGGATATGGTTGTAATTTTTTCAATTAAAATAACATCCTCCAATTGCTGAAACTAGTTATTGGGTTGATTATTTATTTATAAATATCTATTTTAGATTTTCATCAATGTTTTAAAATAAAATTGGTTCAACCTGTCCAACGCCAATCTGATTTATCCAAAAGTGGTACATGTACATTTTTAAATTCCACACAGAAACATTTAAATCACGATTCAAGCACATAAAATTGATGTTTTTAAACCGGTTTGATAAATTGAACCGGAAAGCTTCTGATTCATATAAACTAGAATGAATTGTTCCTCAATTCGTAAATATATTGAAATATCATTCTAAACCGAACCGAAAAATCTCATGTTCACTAAAAACTAGTTCGTGGTTGAACCGCCAGTTTTAAAACATAGCCTAAAATATAATATACTTGGCCTTGTAGTAGATGTGAGCTGACCTTAAATTATTTTTATGTATTTTCAAATTATAAACCAAAAAATATAATAACTATTATAGACAACAATTAATATATTTAGTTATCAACTTCCTATAAACATAAGAAAAATATTATTATATAATTTATATTTAAATTTTTCGTCAATAGTAAAACAACGATTTCTCAGGATATGACCTTTAATTGCACCTCTTAACCTCAAACTTTTGATGAAAACGGTTTGATAACAATATTGTTTTAAAAACATTGTTGGATTCTTACTACATACGCAATTATGTGCTTCAAAGTTAGAATTTGGACGGAAGACATTTTTGGTTCTCATAGTTTGGAATTTTTATCAATTTTAGTCCCAAATTTATAATTTTGGCAAAACCAATCCATGAAGTTTGATATACGCAAAATCAGTCCCCAAACTATTATTTTTATGGCAAAACCAGTCTCAAACTTATGTGTGTATGACATAATTGATCCACAAAGTTGTAATTTGTGGCAAAAAGGTCACCGGACTAAAATTACACTAATTTGGTCCTCAAAGTTTCGGGTTTTTGGCAAATTTAGTCTCTAACGACGTTAATGACCCCCAAAGTTTGCAAAACGTGACAATTTTAGTCCCCAAACTTTTGAATGGCTAATTGGTCCCCAAAGTTTACATAATTTGACAAATTTAGTCTCTAACGAAAGAATATGATGTTTTTTAGACGGATATGTATGAATATGATTTTCAAGATGCATTTTAGTATTTATAAATTGAAAAATTATTAGTCCTATATCTGATTTATAATTTTCGACTGAACATATTCCAACGATACCAATTTGTATTGTGAATCTCAGAATTTGAAGTTTATTAATTTTTGATGAGATTTATTAGTTGAAATTTCTATTTAATTGTTTCTCGAAATTTATTTTGATGATTTCCGACAATTTATATATTGAAGAAGTTTCGATAACGTTCAAAATATCGGTTACATCCCATTTTTTCCATACCAGCTAGTATATACATGTCCGGAATTTCGTTCCGGTCTGGTATGACTGTTAAGGCCGGAACTTGTCGGAAATACCGAAATACTCATACAAATTGTCAAGATTTCCATATGAAGATTATTCTATATGATCAATTATGGAAATATTTTTATCAATCATGGAAACAATAACTTTCACTTATTGTAATTTAAGGAATATTCCATATTTATTATTTCTTTCTTTATTTGATTATTTTAGCATCTATTTAAACAATATAATATTTTATTGAGTTAATGAATGAGAATCATATTTTTATCTTCCTTCTTATTTCTCTCTATTTTAACATGGTATCGGAGTCAAGATATATCACTTATCTAACTATCTCGATCAATGCTTCCGCTGTCATTTAATGGGTGAAAACTTATCTTGCATCATATCGTAATCTTCGATAAAGTCTCCGAAATGGCCTTGGAAAATTGTGTCCGTGTTCATACTGTCAAATCTGATTTCAGACAGATTAAAAAGAACACCTCCAAAATCCAGTCAGATAAACTCTCTAGTATGTATTCTTCCACTCATTGGCTACTTGATTCAGGAGCCAATCAACACATGACAGGTTGTCTTGAATTGCTCATTGACATTTGCGATGATACCTCATGTTCGGTTCACCTTCCCGATGGGCGAAAATGTCTTTCTACAAAGAAAGAAAATTTTTATTTGATTCTTCTTTTATGTTGAATGATGTATTATATGTCCCTGGATTGAGTTGCAATCTGATATCAGTTTCTCAGCTTCTGCATAAAACATCTTACATACTCACAATTACACATGATCTATGTATTTTGCAGGATAGTACTACGAGAACTCAGATTGGGTTGGGTGAGAAAATCGAAGGGGTGCATAGATTCCGATGTCTAAATCAACATATTATCCATCACATTGAAGTCAAAATAGATGATAGAGAGTTGTGGCACCGTCGCATGAGACATGCTTTCTACTCCGCTTTATCTCACTTGTTTCTTTCATTCCATAAAACTCACTCAATTGGTTGTCGTTTTGATGGTTGATCAGTTTGTCTTCGTGCTAAACATACCCGAGATCATTTTGTTACAAGTTCAAATACTGCAAGTTCAATTTTTGACCTTATCCATGCCGATATTTGGGGACATTACAAAACTGCATCTAGTTGTGAGACTCATTATTTTTTTATATTGGTTGATGAATTTTCCTATGCGGTTTGAGTTTTTCTCCTTAGCTCGAAAAAAGAAGCCTCCATCTGAATTAAACAATTTTGTGCCATGGTTACCACACAATTTGGCATAATCCCAAAATGCTTCCGAACCGATAATGGATTGGAATTCCTATCTTTTGATACATTTTTCACTAATTTGGAGATCCTTCATCATACATCGAATGTTTATACACTTCAACAGAATGGTCGTGTTGAACGTAAACATCAACATATCTTGAATGTCGCTCGAGTTTTGAGATTCCAAGCCAATCTTCCTATTAAATTTGGGGTGAATGTGTCATAACAGCTAATTATCTTATAAATAGAACATATTCTAAACTTTTTTCTGGAAAAACCCCTTATGAACGTTTGTTTGGCAAACCCCATTCTTTAGGAAATTTACTAGTTTTTGGGTCACTTTGTTTTGAGTATCGTCACCGTTTAGGGAATGATAAGTTTGAGGAATGTAGTCGTCGATGTATTTTCTTGGGATACCCTCACGGTAAAAAGAGATGGAAAATGTGTGATCTTGCCACTCATGAAATATTCACTTCTCGAGATGTTGTTTTTTCTGAGAATCAATTCCAGTTCCTAGAAGATATCGAAAAACTTAGAGACAAATCATTAGAGTCTCACAATTCTCTTGAACCATCGGCATCCTCAACGACAGAAATCATCCATTTGCCAAATACATTATTTTCTCGAGAACTTCCTTTTATCGAAAGGGAGTGTATATCAAACATTTCTTTCAACATTCCCGATACAAATTCTTTTCCAGCCACTAATGTTCCCGATTCTAGGGAAACTGATGAAATCCCGGCAAAGCAATCCTCATCTATAGCTAACAATCGAGTTATTGAAAATCCAATTGATTTAATGTTTGAAACCGCAGAATGTCCAATACAAGAACCATTGGAGAGATGACATAGAATAAAAAAGCCACCAGTAAAATTGAAGAATTATATTTGCGGCAATATCATCGCATCAAAATCTTGTCCCCTAGATTCGATCACAACAGCTTCGATTAGAGATTCTTCAGGTACAAGTATGTATCATATTGGGAATTTTCTATCTTATGATAAATTTAATGCAGGATATAGAAAATTTTGTGCTGCTTTATCTTCAGAGCATTCAGAACCCACAAAATATTCCGAGACTGTGAAAAATTCTTTATGGAGAGAGGCGATGAAAGCTTAAATTAATGCACTTGAACGGAATAACACATGGATATTACAACCTCTTCCTTAAGGAAAGCACGCACTAGGATGCAAATGGGTATATCGTATAAAACGTAAGTTAGTTGGCTCGATAGAACGATATAAAGCTCGATTGGTTATCTTTGGAAACACTCAACGCGAAGGGATCGATTATCATGAAACATTTGAACCAGTTGCAAAAATGGTTACTATAAGAGCACTATTGGCTATCGCCGTCGCAAGAAATTAGACAATTTATCAGATGGATGTAAATAATGCATTTCTACATGGTTATCTTGAAGAAGTTTATATGAAGTTACCTCCTAGTTTTTCCTCTAAAGATGATAGCCGAGTATACAGATTGACAAAATTTTTATATGGACTAAAACAAGCTCCTAGATGTTGGTTCCAAAAGTTATACAATACGATTCTAGAATTCGGATTTGTATAATCTCTTATGGACTACTCTTTGTTTACTTATTCACGTGAAGGGGATGAATTGCATGTCTTGATTTACGTAGATGATTTGATAATCACTGGAAACATCGACAAAACCGTACATAAGTTCAAAGAGCAATTGAGTATCAAATTTCACATGAAAAATCTAGGAATACTGAAGTATTTTCTTGGTATTGAGGTTGCTCGAAATCAGGAAGGTATGTATCTGAGTCAATGGAAATATACTTTGTATATTATTTCTGAAACATGATTATTGAGAGCCAAACCAATACCAACACATATTTAACAAAATCACAACCTATGAAAAATAACAGACAAACTTATCAATAATCCAGAGAAATACCGACGTCTAGTTGGACGCCTGATATATTTGATCTTTGCAAAACCAAAAATAAGTTACGCAGTCCAAACTCTAGCACAATTTATGCAATCTCCACAAAATGTACATTGGGATGATGCATTAAGAGTGGTAAGATACTTAAAAGGATTTCCAGGTCAGTGAATTCTATTGAAGATTGACTCCAATTTACAAGTTTATGGATTTTGCGACTTTGATTGAGCAAGCTGTCCAATAACACGGAAATCTACTACATGATATTTCGTTTTTCTTGGTTCATCTCCTATTTCTTGGTAAACTAAGATACAAAAAACTGTGTCAAGATCATCCGCTGAAGCTGAGTAGATGGCAATGGCTTCTATAGCGTATGAATTGAGATGGCTTAAACGATTATTAGGCGATTTGAGAGTAATTCATACAAGACCCATGTTGTTATTCTGTGACAGCCAATCTGCTATTCACATAGCCAAAAATCATGTCTTCAACGAGCGTACCAAACACATTGAAGTTGATTGTTACTTTATCCGAAATCTCGTTATCGAAAATGAAGTCACTCTAAAGCATATTAATACCCGACAATAGCTCGCAGATATGATGACTAAAAGTTTGGGGAAAGCTCAATTTACATTTCTTTTAAACAAGTCTGGCATCCGAGATCTGCATGCTCCGACTTGAGAAAAGGTGTCAAGATTTTCATATGAAGATTATTCTATATAATCGATTATAGAAATATTCTTATCAATCATAGAAACAATAACTCTCACTTATTGTAATTTACAATCAAATGAATATTCCATATTTATTATTTCTTTCTTTATTTGATTATTTTACAATCTATTTAAACAATGTAATACTTTATTGAGTTAAGTGAATGAGAATAATATTTTTATCTTCCTTCTTATTTCTCTATATTTTAACAGGTCGATCTATTTTTGTCGCTTAGGTCCGATGCGCTTTTCTATTCGAGTTTTTTTTATCTAAACCGGTACGAACCAGCTCGAAACCTACACTGAAGCTCCGATACCAAATAGAAATTTAGGATTCAATTGGCCTGGGAGTACAGCTCAGTACATAAGAGAAGTGAATCACATTGAAAAAACTTGGGCCAAGTTAATTACACATGATATCACTCCTCTTATAAACTAGGCATTTTCTATTTCCATATCCGATGTGAGATATATTTCAACACAAATACCGTTAATCATATTTGTATACTCATACAAATATATTGACGATTTCAATATTTAATCGATTGTCGAAATTTATATATTGACAATTTTGGTATTTGTATGAGTATACAAATATGATTAACAGTATTTCCGACAAATTCCGAAATCGATTGTCGGAAATTTATAAATTGACACATATATTTGTATGATTATATTGAGAATCAATATACTCATACAAATATATTAATCGATTTACGACAATTTAGATATTGCCACAATTTATATATTGACTATTTTGGTATTTGTATGAGTATATTTGTAAATATTTAATTTCGGATCAATCCCGAAAAAACCCGATATCGGCGATACTGGTCAAATACCGAAAAACTATTTTATGTTTTTTTAAAAAATTAAATAGTTTTTTTTAAAAAAATTGTTTTTAATTTTTTTTAAATTTAATTTTTCGAGTCGGGCCGTATTCCGGGTCAAACCCTAACGGTAAAACTAACGTCATTAATATTAAGTGGGGACCGAATTTGTCCAAATTCTGAAATTTCAGAGATCATATTTGTTACTGTGTGTAAACTTTCGAGATCGGTATTGCCAACATTAAAGTTTTGGGAGTGGTATTGCCTTAATGTTAAACTTTGATGACTTAATTTGCAAATTGTTAAACTTTGATGATTCAATTTGTCAAATTAATCAAACTTTTGGGACTAATTTTGCTAAATTATCGAAACTTTAGGGATCAAACACGCCATTTTCTCCTTGGAATTCCTACTAAAATAATACAGATTTTAATTTGTGCATGGAGGTTAATTAGTTTTTACAAATAAAACGAATTAAACCCAATAATATTTTTGCAGGGATTCACAAAATTCACTTAAAACTTGCTACGTCCTCTAGGTTGAATTTTTTTTACATTGAGTACAATGTATAAATACGCAAAGATTTTGATCAATAGAAGTCTTTGCCATTGTTTAGAAAATATATAAAGACAATCTTCGTAAAAATGGATTTTAATTAAAACCACAATTTAATTCGGTTTGATTAATTACCTTATTCATAATATTTATCATTTGTATATTTGATTGAATGAAAAAAACTATAAATAATCTCTGTAAAGTATTGATGGTGAAAATTAATAAAATACCAATTGTGTACAAACTTGAGTTTTGCTATTCAAATTTTAGGCTTTTGAAGTGATTTTGATTCTCCACGTTTTTTCTGCGAAAATAGTTATTAAACTCAACTGAATTTATAGTCCTCAAATAAAAATCTTTTTGTTCTGATGTCGTTTTTAATATTATAATATCGATATTATAGTTGTGACTAATTAGGGATTGAAGAATTAAATAGATATTTTGTGAAAAATAATAATATAATTTGTATCCAAATGGATTCAATAATGGTTTTGAAACCGGTTCGGACCAATCGATTCGATCATGAACTGGTGTTAATACCGATTCGATTCACACCGAAAATCATCTCATTTCGAAATGGGTCACATCAACAAAAAATTAGTTCGATCATGGTATAAATGCTAAAAATCAGTAAAAACTTGTTTGACTAACTAGAATTTATCTAAAGGACCTAAATTTTGGTTGGTGTTCATAAAATAAAGGGAAAAATCAGAATTTTGGTTCATTTATAATTAAATTAATGAAAATTTAGAGTTTTAAATTTATTTTATTATTAAATATTATATTAATCTTGTAAATAATTTTTTTAAAAACCGGTTTGCACCGATACGATCATCCAATTCGATCAATAGAATTAATTTTTGATTCACTGATTGAGCCGATTTTAAAAACTATGGATTCAATGAAGGTTAGATAGTGGGAGCCTAAATCCGAGTGGATAATATCATACTAGTTTTAGAGTTTTCAAGTGATTATATACTTGATCTAAGCTTTATACTCATTCCGAAGGAGAGGTCGAGTGCAATGAAGGTTTTTATTGAACGTAAAATTAGCGGGATGGATCAAATGTGGGGCGAGACTCGACCTAATCAAGAGTTGAAATATTG
Organism: Utricularia reniformis; assembly: GCA_009725065.1. Taxonomy (NCBI): domain Eukaryota; kingdom Viridiplantae; phylum Streptophyta; class Magnoliopsida; order Lamiales; family Lentibulariaceae; genus Utricularia; species Utricularia reniformis. The sequence continues at coordinate 15,403 of RWGZ01000037.1, forward strand.
AGTTTGTTTGGTACTCAAATTAAAACTGCGGTGAGTTGCGGTCCGATGTCCAGATTGTGATTTTCTTATGTTACACAAAACACAAGCTTAATTGCAATGTGATAATCGTTAAAAAATCACGATATCATCACAGCTGTGGCCTCATCGTGATTTTGGANCACGGAAATCTACTACATGATATTTCGTTTTTCTTGGTTCATCTCCTATTTCTTGGTAAACTAAGATACAAAAAACTGTGTCAAGATCATCTGCTGAAGCTGAGTACATGGCAATGGCTTCTATAGCGTATGAATTGAGATGGCTTAAACGATTATTAGGCGATTTGAGAGTAATTCATACAAGACCCATGTTGTTATTCTGTGACAGCCAATCTGCTATTCACATAGCCAAAAATCATGTCTTCAACGAGCGTACCAAACACATTGAAGTTGATTGTCACTTTATCCGAAATCTCGTTATCGAAAATGAAGTCACTCTAAAGCATGTTAATACCCGACAATAGCTCGCATATATGATGACTAAAAGTTTGGGGAAAACTCAATTTACATTTCTTTTAAACAAGTCTGGCATTCGAGATCTGCATGCTCCGACTTGAGAAAAGGTGTCAAGATTTTCATGTGAAGATTATTCTATATAATCGATTATAGAAATATTCTTATCAATCATAGAAACAATAACTATCACTTATTGTAATTTACAATCAAATGAATATTCTATATTTATTATTTCTTTCTTTATTTGATTATTTTACAATCTATTTAAACAATGTAATACTTTATTGAGTTAAGTGAATGAGAATAATATTTTTATCTTCCTTCTTATTTTTCTATATTTTAACAGGTCGATCTATTTTTGTCGCTTAGGTTCGATGCGCTTTTCTATTCGAGTTTTTTTTTATCTAAACATGTACGAACCAGCTCGAAACCTACACTGAAGCTCCGATACCAAATAGAAATTTAGGATTCAATTGGCCTATGAGTACAACCCAGTCCATAAGAGAAGTGAATCACATTGAAAAGACTTGGGCCAAGTTAATTACACATGATATCACTCCTCTTATAAACTAGACATTTTCTATTTCCATATCCGATGTGAGATATATTTCAACACAAATACCGTTAATCATATTTGTATACTCATACAAATATATTGACGATTTCAATATTTAATCGATTGTCGAAATTTATATATTGACAATTTTGGTATTTGTATGAGTATACAAATATGATTAACGGTATTTCCGACAAATTCCGAAATCGATTGTCGGAAATTTATAAATTGACACATATATTTGTATGAGTATATCGATTCTCAATATACTCATACAAATATATTAATCGATTTACGATAATTTAGATATTGACACAATTTATATATTGACGATTTCGATATTTGTATGAGTATATTTGTAAATATTTAATTTCGGATCAATCCCGAAAAAACCCGATATCGGCGATACTGGTCAAATACAGAAAAATTATTTTATGTTTTTTTAAAAAATTAAATAGTTTTTTTTAAAAAATTGTTTTTAATTTTTTTTAAATTTAATTTTTCGAGTCGGGCCATATTCCGGGTCAAACCATAACGGTAAAACTAACGTCATTAATATTAAGTGGGGACCGAATTTGTCCAAATTCTGAAATTTCGGAGATCATATTTGTTACTGTGTGTAAACTTTCGAGATCGGTATTGCCAACATTAAAGTTTTGGGAGTGGTATTGCCTTAATGTTAAACTTTGATGACTTAATTTGCAAATTGTTAAACTTTGTTGATTCAATTTGTCAAATTAATCAAATTTTTGGGACTAATTTTGTCAAATTATCGAAACTTTAGGGATCAAACACGCCATTTTCTCCTTGGAATTCCTACTAAAATAATACAGATTTTAATTTGTGCATGGAGGTTAATTCGTTTTTACAAATAAAACGAATTAAACCCAATAATATTTTTGCAGGGATTCACAAAATTCACTTAAAACTTGCTACGTCCTCTAGGTTGAATTTTTTTTACATTGAGTACAATGTATAAATACGCAAAGATTTTGATCAATAGAAGTCTTTGCCATTGTTTAGAAAATATATAAAGACAATCTTCGTAAAAATGGATTTTAATTAAAACCACAATTTAATTCGGTTTGATTAATTACCTTATTCATAATATTCATCATTTGTATATTTGATTGAATGAAAAAAACTATAAATAATCTCTGTAAAGTATTGATGGTGAAAATTAATAAAATACCAATTGTGTACAAACTTGAGTTTTGCTATTCAAATTTAGGCTTTTGAAGTGATTTTGATTCTCCACGTTTTTTCTGCGAAAATAGTTATTAAACTCAACTGAATTCATAGTCCTCAAATAAAAATCTTTTTGTTATGATGTCGTTTTTAATATTATAATATCGATATTATAGTAGTGATTAATTAGGGATTGAAGAATTAAATAGATATTTTGTGAAAAATAATAATATAATTTGTATCCAAATGGATTCAATAATGGTTTTGAAACCGGTTCGGACCTATCGATTCGATCATGAACTGGTGTTAATACCGATTCGATTCACACCGAAAATCATCTCATTTCGAAATGGGCCACGTCAACAAAAAACTAGTTCGATCATGGTATAAATGCTAAAAATCAGTAAAAACTTGTTTGACTAACTAGAATTTATCTAAAGGACCTAAATTTTGGTTGGTGTTCATAAAATAAAGGGAAAAATCAGAATTTTGGTTCATTTATAATTAAATTAATGAAAATTTAGAGTTTTAAATTTATTTTATTATTAAATATTATATTAATATTGTAAATAATTTTTTTAAAAACCGGTTTGCACCGATACGATCATCCAATTCGATCAATAGAATAAATTTTTGATTCACTGATCGAATCGATTTTAAAAACTATGGATTCAATGAAGGTTAGACAGTGGGATCCTAAATCCGAGTGGATAATATCATACTAGTTTTAGAGTTTTCAAGTGATTATATACTTGATCTAAGCTTTATACTCATTCCGAAGGAGAGGTCGAGTGCAATGAAGGTTTTTATGGAACGTAAAATTAGCGGGATGGATCAAATGTGGGGCGAGGCTCGACCTAATCAAGAGTTGAAATATTGGGTTTGTTTGGTACTCAAATTAAAACTGCGGTGCGATGTCCAGATCGTGATTTTCTTATGTTACACAAAACACAAACTTAATTGCAATGTGATAATCGTTAAAAAATCACGATATCATCACAGCTGTTAAAACCAGCTGTGGCCTCATCGTGATTTTAGAAAAAATTAATTTACCCTTAATTCTATTAATTATAATATAATTATATTTATTAATTTATATATATAAGGGTATATTAGTATTTTTACGTAAATCGCGATCATAATATCATAATTTTACCAAACATATTTAAAAATTCACGATTATCATATCTCACTATACCGCAATTTTTAAAAGTTATACCAAGCAAACACATTGTATTAGTGTTGGAGATTTTTTTCACAGCTATAAATTTTAAACAATGTTTTTTAATAATAGTGGTTCGGATTTTAGGCGAATCGAAAAATTAACCATACTGGTTTGTGAACTCTATAGACTACTCAAACATAAAGCATAAAAATTCAAATTGGACCGGCCAATTAAACCGTGAATTGGTCAAGAATCCGGTTCGGTTTTTCAAAAAAAACCTAAAAGCTGAAAAATCGATTCTACTGTTAAAAAATCGGGTTGAATCATTTAAAAACTGATTGAACAGATCAGTTTATTTAATTTTATTTAAAAATATATAAATTTATATTTGATTGGTTAACATTTCAATTAAACTTTGAACCTTAAACCTTGTCCTCTAATATAATTGATTTGATTGATGGTATTTTTTGAATACTAATATAAATTAGATAATATTATATTAATTTTAAAACCCACAACATAATTAATTACAAGAATGTTACCTAAAGTTATCAATACCGTTTATTTTGATATATGACATTCTAACACCTGATTTTCCGTTAAGTTGACAAACGTTTTTCAATTAGCATTTGTTATTCTCAAAGTACACAACTAAGATCCCGTTTGAAAAATTAAATAAAATTGATCTATGATATTCGAGAATTATTCATAAAATATAAACTAATAACAAGTTCGTTAGAGTGTCAATGATAAATGGTATTGGAAACTTAAGATGTGTATTTAATTGAAGTTGTAATCCTACAAATACATATTTTTACTCATAAAGTATATAATATTTACAATCTGGTAACTTTGATAAAATATCATTTACACATTTGATAAGTATAAGTTGGGGGAGTCATCAAATCTTAAATTATTTAATGTTTGATATATTGTAGAAAAGAAGGCCAATACAAATTATAAGAAGAGAAATAAATTCTAACACAAGGCATTCCGATTTCTGGCTCTCTTCTCTCTCGCTTTCGCCATTACTATTTCCATTTCAGTTGAAATTCTCTTCATCTTTTTCCGATCATACACCCGCCGCTATTCTGTCTATCCAATGACGGCGGCGGAATCTGATAAGCGGAAACTTCTGCATGAGCTCCTTCAGGAAGAACAAGAGCCCTTTTATCTGAATACCTACATCGCCGGCCGACAACCCGATTTTAAAAATGCTTCATTTCACAATCTTCAAGATATCTCCACCGTCAAGTCACCGGAAAACAGCATCTGTGCTACGGCCGTGGAGAGAATTCAAAACCAGAGAGGTTCCAAGGGCGGAGCTCCGATTGGGTTATTTGCTTCTCTGTTTAGAATACTCAGGGCTAAGACTAAGAGAAGAAACCCAAAGCACGCTCTTGAGAACAGAAATGACGAGAATTCCAGGATAATAGCGCCGGCGCTGTGCGCAGAAACCGAAGAAGATTCTAGAATTTCATGCTCCATTTTCAACCGCCGTCAATATTCCGGCGAATCTGCTGGCGACGCAGTGTATAAAGACTACGAGGTCCAATTTTCAATAAGTAAATTCAATTCAGAATCCTCAGGGACAGAATTCACCGGCGAATTTGGTGGCAGCGGGCCACTATTTTGCATGAGTCCCTTCATATATTCTACTCATAAAAGCTCATCATTCTCCGCCTCCCATTCGCCGGAGGAGTCTCCGGTGCAAAGTCTTAAAGAGGTTTGTCTTCTTTACAAGCAGCTTTTACATTCAATTCACTTACCAACCCCACTATTCCTGTTAAAAGCTACTATGGGAAAGTATTGTGTACCAAATAAGGTACCACTAGCAAATTTAAATATCAAAATATCGAATACCCAATTTTCTAACAAATTTAATATCGAATATTTCTATATGGGAATCAAAATTATGAAATTTAAAATACTTGTGATTATGTTATGTTATAATTGTTAATTTATATTTTTTAAAAATTAAATAAAAAAATAAATAGTTTTTATGGTTGATAGATAAATTTCATAAAAAACATCATATCATTCATATGATATGATATACTTTATATTAGAACATTATTTAAAAGTCACATTCAATACATGTCATAAAAAACTTCAATTTTATTAGCTTCATTTCAATACATATATAGATAATTTAGAAAGTAAACATCAAAATTATTACAAAATTAAAATAATATTTATTAATGTAAAAATTTTATCATAATTTTTAAACTTATTTTTTTCATAATGTAATTGATAAAGACAAATATATATTATTTTTAATATATTTAGAGATAAGACTTTGATAAATTTTATTCATTAACTTTAATTTGACGTCTATACTACTTGTAGTTCATTTTGGAAAAATTAGTCTATAGGGTTTGCCAAATTCGTCATATTCAATCTCGTGTGATAAAATTAATCACCAAACTTTGATGATCAATTTTATCATACAAATTTAACTTTAAATACTAGTTTTATCAAAATTTACAAAGTTTAAAAGACTAATTTTACAAAAAAAATAATGTTTAGGATTAATTTTGTTAGATTGAAGTATATGTGAATATAGCATATAAAGAGAAGAAATCACATAGTAGAAAACTTGAAAAAGTCATTTAATATAATTTATATTTTCTCTTCTAAATTAATGCACACCGTATTTAATTTCAAAACAATTTTATTATATCAATAAATTTTACCTTAAAAAAACATTGATAACTACTAAAATTCATAAAAAAATTGATATCAAATTAATCATATAAATTTTTAATATATTAAATGTTATTAGTCACATTAGAAATATCTTTATAAAACATAAAAATATCGACCGACCCACGGGGTTTGTCTGTGTCTATTGATAAACATAATCCAAAACTCAATGTCGGGAGACCCACGGCGTTTGTCCGTGTCTTTAAAATCTCAATTTTCCCCTCATCGTGTCGATTCACTTCTTTCTCTGTACCCGTCAAATCTTTTATTGATTATGTTTGTCCCCTCTGGCCCCATCTCTTAATCTTTCACTAATCTCTTCTTAATTACATTAGGACAAGGATAATTATCAGCCGGACAAATTGGCAAACGTGGAAAAAGAACAAAATAGCCCTGTTTCTATACTTGAACTTCCATTCCAAGACGATGCTGATGCAGCAGAAGAAGAAAGAAACTTCGACCACTACAAAAAAATACAAAGTACGTGATTTAGTTTTTTTTTAATTTTAATTTATTTTTTGATTTTTTTAACTGAGTACGTGATTTAGTATAAGCTTTGATTCTTTAAGGTTCCCATATTCTTATGATTTTATTTAATACTCAAAAGTTTTTTAAAATGAAAATTAGTCGAAAATTAATCAATTTATTTTAAAATTTAATTTTCATACTTTGATAATCAAATTTGAGAAATTTTGGGTATTATTTTTAAAACAATGATTAAAGTACGAGAATTATGGATATTAAACTACAATTTGAAATCAATTTTTTTGGGAACTAAATATGTATTTTCTCATTTATGATAGTAGCAATTTTGGATATCTTTCTCAACTTGTTTGTAGCAATGTTTTAAAAACCGGTACCAATCGGTATATCGAACAAGCTCATTGGATCGATATACCGGAAATTTAAAACACTGGTTGTAGTTGATACTTAAACCAATGTTTTCATACCACTGGTATATCGATCAATACGTCAAATATTGGGTAGTATCATTATTTTTTTTTGTACCGGCAACATCGGGTTTTAGGGTCAAATTTTGGGTTTTTTCGGGTCCGATCCTAAATATATAATTAAATATTATTATTTTTATTTTAAAAAAAACAAATTTGTACCGATCGGTACGAAATTTCATATCGGTATGAAACATTGACTTAAAGACAATCTTAGTTAATATATATCTAATTGATTGTTGTTATGTAGAAGCGAAACATGAGGTTTTGTGTACGATCAAGAGATTTGAGAAGCTTAGTGAACTTGATCAAATACAAGTAGAGATGAATTCAGACGAATTCGGATGTGGGGAATTGCAGGAAGACGAGGCATTTATATCGGGAATCTGTAGAAAATATGTAGATTTGAATAATATTGAGATTATGGAGTTAGATGGATGGGGTAAATATAAGTATGAGTATGAGGAGATAGTAGAGGGAATTGAGATTGCAATTTGCAGGCTGTTGGTGAAAGAAATATGGGAGGATTAAGATTTTTTTTTTCATTTTTGTACAACTCAATTTTTGGGGCCTCTTAGCTTTTTTTTTAATCTCTCAAAGTTACACCTAT
>RWGZ01000038.1:9529-22948 GCA_009725065.1 Utricularia reniformis
AAAATGATCTTTCTGCTGAATTTCGACTATGGAAGCAGTAACTTCAACCAAAACTGGAATGATTCCTCTACTTTGCCACGTCCGTATCTACAATCCCATTATAAAGAGAAATAAAACAAAAACCCTTAAAATTGCCATCCCAAACACCAATAAGTGTAGCTTTTGAAAAAACATGTACTCTTTGGATAGCCGAAACTACAGATTCATGATTTGAAGAGAAGAGGCATTCTTTAACAAACATCCACTCATCCCAGCTTATCCATGGCACCAGCTTCATGTTGGAATTTAGACCAACGATGTCGTTTGCACCTTCATCCTCAAATCCGAACATCCATTCCATGTGACAAGAATTAAGATTCTGCAGAATAAAGACTTTTTTCAAAAATACTCAACCGCATTCTAACAATTGAAAATTAAGGAGATCAAACAAAGCTTTCGCGTCTCACTTCGGTAATTCAGATCGAAATACGCCGTCGCACAGATACTCAAAATGCCCAGGCGCAAATGTCAGTAAGCCGAGCGACAAATCTTCTCGTGGAAAGCTTTAGGGTTGTTAGATGCCAGGGAGTTTTCGTTTGCACTTCTCAATCCGATCAAACGACGACGTGTTGTAAGGTATGTTTTTAAATGGGTCATTTTCATCGAACCGAAAAATGTCTTGTTCACAAAAACTTTGAAAAGATTTAATTATATCATAATTTTCATAAGATTAATAAATTATTGTGTTATTTTATAATGTAAATATAAGATATAATTTTATCAATATATGAAAAATGAAACAATTTATACGAATTTTGTAAGAAATAATTGATATTATTTTATATATTATGAATATACGTAAATAATTAAAATTGAAATAGAGAAAAAATATTGAAAAATATATAATAAAATAATATTTAAATATCGTATCAGTTCAAAAATAAAAAATGCAAAACTAGAACAGTTCAGTTCGAATCGGACCGTGAAATACGCGGTTCACGGTCGAACCGGTTCAACCGCAGTTTGAAAACATAGGTTGAAAGTGAAGTTTTTCTTAAATAAAGTAATGCCCAACAATATTTAATGAATCCCAAATATAAACATGGGCTGCAAGTTTGGGCTCATGAGATCATCTTTAACGTTGGTCATCCAATCTGATTGAACGATCAACGTGGCATTTATTTGGGCAGGTGAAGAGAAAGTATGTCTTAGATTAGACATTCTCTTTCATCTTTATCGATAATATTATGATTTTAATTTATTTGATGTGTAAAAAAATAAATTTAAAAATTTTAAATGTTCGAACATGGTTGTAGGGATGAGAGGAAAGTTATTTATAAAATTAAAGAATGATAATGTGTACAGAGAGAAAGTTGATGTGAAAAAGAGAATGAAGTTTTCGAACGTACATTATTGAGGATAATCTAAGGTTAAATGCGCCCATTATTTATTATTAACAATTTTTGTTAATAATATTTATCTAAGGTTAACTATTATTATTAACAATTATTAATAATATTTAATAATATTAACAATTAACTGGGCGCCCATTATCTAAGGTTAACTGGGCGCCCATCTGACAATTTTTGTGTTAATATCATATTTCCATAACATTATGAGGAAAAGGAATTTCCATTCTCTTTTCTCATTGTTTTTTTTTAATTATAATAATTATTATTTTAATTTGAAAATAATTGTGAATATATATATTTATGATTGAACATAATAATGATATCATCAATAATATTGTAATTACTGATAATAATGGTTGAAGTTATTGGTTGTTTGATTTATCAATTTATTGATTTTAATAGATTCGATTAATTGATTTTTAATTATAATTTTACATAACCGCAAAAACTATTCCTATTGAAATATATACAAAAAATTAAAGGTATTTTGTTTACAAAATGCTTAAAATTGATAAGAAATATAAATAGAGTAATTTAAATTGTTCTGTAGAAAATGGAAGTTAAATTGATTTTTTTTGTCCAAAATAATTAAAACTAATCAAATATAAAAATCGAGTAATGTAAATTGTTCTGTAGAAAATGATATTAATTTTTTTTTATTAAATAGCATTGCTAGGGTATTTTGTCCAATATAATTAAAATTAACAAAATAAAAATTGGAAAAATGATGTCTTCCCCTCCAAACTTTCATTGTACTTGTCAAATTTGTTCATCATAATTTGTAATGACATATTTAGTTCCGAAATTTATGGTTTGACAAATCAAATCTCTAAATTGGTAAAATCAACCCCTAAAATTTTTTTTGGTCGATGATTACAATAAAAACCTTTGTAGATGAATTATGTCGGACATACTACACTTTGGGGTGATGATTGTCTTTGTCAAAACTTACAAAGTATGAGAATGAATTTTATTATATTGTTATTTTGGAGATCACAATTACCACAATTATAAAATTTTAAGAATCAAATTTGTCAAAATCATGAAATTATGTAAACCAAATTTGTGATCTTCCATAAAAATCGAATGGTCTAAATTGTTTATATAAAAGTTCGATTTTTCTTCAATAAAAAACATATAGCATTGCCACATAGCTCGGCTGTTTCCCCTTTTTAAGGAGCTAGAAAAAAGAAAATAAACTAGTCCACTCTACTCTACTCGGCTCATTTACAAAAATAGCCACTGCAAAATCATACTTTTTACCAAAATACCAATCCATTTTACAAAATACACGTCAAAATCATGTTTCAATGGGTATTTTGGGCAAAAGTACGAATGGCAGTGGGTAATTGAGCAAAACAGGCCACTCTACTTGTATTGTAGTAATAATTTTTTGTCTTAAAGTCCTACAGATCAATTAATGTTCGAATTAATGAAGGAATTACAATTTTTAATAGGAGTGTATTATAAACTATTATAAGAGGTTGACATTTAAGGTTACCAAAATTTGTATATTTGATAAATTTGGTAGGATTTATTAATTTTAACAAATCTAGTATTTAAAGTTTTAAAAGTCAAAATTAGTCAGTAAACTTTGATTTTTCGACAAAACTAATTCCCAAACTTCGTAAATTTTGGTAAATCTAGTCTTCAAAGTTAAATATATGTGGTAAAATTGATCCTCAAATTTTAAGCACTAATTTTGTCATACGGTAACTAAATTTGCCAAATTTGGAAATTTTGGAAAATAATTTTTCTAAAGCATTCAAAGTATGTTACATCTGCAGATGTCAAATTAAAGTTTGAAAAACAAATTCATCAAAATCATCAAACTCTAGAGACCAAAAAAGCCATTTTCACAAGATTTATAATTAGAAAAAATAACGTTATCCAAACTTTTATAGTTCTCCAAATTTTCTAATTTGTAATAACATCTTTATTTATAAAATTTAGGGTTTTTGACAAATTACATATATTATATTTATAATACATATACTATTAACATATAGATTATATTTAAATCAAAGAACAAAAAATAGTAGATTACTCATTACATAACTTTAATATTTTCAGATAAAAATAATATGAATGCAAATTTATCTGATATTGCTTCTAAAAACCACAAATTACAAAACATCACATATAAATAATAATGGGTGATGTTTGCATACGGTCCGACCCCAACTTACGGGTTATTTAAAGAACATTATCTCCAAGTTACGAAATTGCAAATATGATACATTTTTTGAGCAAAAATATTCATATGTAGTCCTCCAACTTCAATTAAATGCATATAAGACATCTCAAGTTTTCAATATCGTTTATCATTGACACTCTACCGAGCTCGTTAATTTTTTATATTTTATTTACAATTCTCGAATATCATATGTCAATTTTGTATAATTTTTCAAATATGTCTTATTTGTGTACTTTGAGGAACACTCATGTTAACGAAAAAACGTTTATCAACTTAACAGAAAACCGGATACTAGAATATTATAGGTAAAAAACAAACGATATTGATAACTTTACATGTCATTCTTGCAATTTCGTAAGTTTAAGACTACTTATGCAATTTTCTCAAATAATAATTATGTTATATAAAGCAACATATAATAAATAATTACACAATTTGATATTTTGATTAAATTCTCTAAGCAAATTAATATATAGAAGTTGAAAATATTTTTCTTGCTTGGTTTGTATATTTACATGAAAACTGACGCAAGCACCATTTTTGAAGCTTTCCATGTTGCAGTTCTTTACATTAATCATTCAGATCTTTCCATGTGCCGATCTGTCGATCGGCACAACACCGATCGACATTACTCTTTGGGGATCATCATAACGTAAAGGAGAGGAATTTCACATGTTAGAATATTTATTCTAATAATGTGGACTTAATATTATGTGTTGTCTTCTTAGATATACTGTTAAACATGTGGACGCACATGTAAGTATTTGTTCACATTTATTGTTACCGTAATAAAGTTAATGGTCTAATTTGATGATCAATTTATGATATAGACCATAGTCATTTAATATTATAATGTGAGGGCCAATTATTAATGTATGGAATTCCTGAGGACTCAATTGCAATTTCTTGATGGGTGGTTTTGCAATTAGTCCAAACTTCATTTATAAATATGAGGTGTGGTCTCAGTCTGAGGAAGAAGGAGAATCCGTTTCGCTCCCCATCTGGCCATCTTCTTACGATCATGCTGAAGATCATTCCTTGCGGTTTCCGGTGTTCTTCAGATTATTCGTCGAGATGATGAACTCAGGTATACTTCCGCTGCGCTATTTCCGATATAGAATTCCAGTAATTCTAACATCACATTGACGGAACAATGGCTTGGAGCGATCCTTTGAGGGATTTTGCAAATTCCAAGCCTTTGTTTCTGACTATCTATGCCACAGTCATGATTGGAATGATGGTTTCGGCTTTTTACGTGATTTCTGCAATGCTCTCTGGTTCTAATTTTGTCTCCATTGCGTCGTCCAATGGAGTTGCCCTTTGGTTCTTAAAGGCTGGGTTGTATGTTTCTGCGCAGTTTTTCTGTATTATTTATAATATTTGGCAAGGCTGTATCTCATTACTCCGTGAATCTGTAGATTTATTTTAGAATAAGTTGTAAGCTCGTAGATTAGTGGGATCAATGNTTTTTTATATTTTATATACAATTCTCGAATATCATATGTCAATTTTGTATAATTTTTCAAATATGTCTTATTTGTGTACTTTGAGGATCACTCATGTTAACGAAAAAACGTTTATCAACTTAACAGAAAACCAGATACTAGAATATTATAGGTAAAAAACAAACGATATTGATAATTTTACATGTCATTCTTTCAATTTCGTAAGTTTAAGACTACTTATGCAATTTTCTCAAATAATAATTATGTTATATAAATTAACATATAATAAATAATTACACAATTTGATATTTTGATTAAATTCTCTAAGCAAATTAATATATAGAAGTTGAAAATATTTTTCTTGCTTGGTTTGCATATTTACATGAAAACTGACGCAAGCACCATTTTTGAAGCTTTCCATGTTGCAGTTCTTTACATTAATCATTCAGATTTTTCTCACCAAAATTCCCATAAACTGATTTCCAGTATTTATTGTAGATGGTTTTATAGTTTTGGGGATCATCATAACGTAAAGGAGAGGAATTTCAAATTGACGAACAATGGCTTGGAGCGATCCTTTGAGGGATTTTGCAAATTCCAAGCCTTTGTTTCTGACTATCTATGCCACAGTCATGATTGGAATGATGGTTTCGGCTTTTTACGTGATTTCTGCAATGCTCTCTGGTTCTAATTTTGTCTCCATTGCGTCGTCCAATGGAGTTGCCCTTGGTGATAAATCTATAGGTATATCAAGCTTTGGTTCTTAAAGGCTGGGTTGTATGTTTCTGTGCAGTTTTTCTGTATTATTTATAATATTTGGCAAGGCTGTATCTCATTACTCCGTGAATCTGTAGATTTATTTTAGAATAAGTTGTAAGCTCGTAGATTAGTGGGATGAATGAGATATATCATATCTAATGCTTAGTTTCTTATTTGTGTCTTCTTTGGAATAAGTATATGGCTTTGCTTTTTAGTTACATAAATGAAGTTTTTTGGTCCTTTTCACCACACTTCTATGAGCCATCTAGTTCTTCTAACGAATAGAGCTCCAGATTCATTTGTCTTCACTCAGAATAAGTCTATGAAACCTCTATGGAAGGTTCCTCCTCCTGGTTCAAAAATGCCACCATTGGGGGATTTTCGATTGACAAAGGAGATGGTTCAGCAAAGAGTAAAGGACAATATTATAATTGTGACATTTGGTAACTTTGCTTTCATGGATTTTATCTTGAACTGGGTTAATCACTTGTCGAATATGGGTGTCGATAACCTCCTTGTTGGTAAGCTTCCATTTTAAAGACGATTTTAATAGTATCTATTTGTTGAAATATCAAATTGTCCTATATTGGATTTGGGATCAAATTTGGATTGGTTTATAAGAAGAGAGTGTAGCATAGTAAATAAATTATTCAAATCTTTTACGGTGTGATCTCATCACCTTATATGTCACATCTATGCACACTACTATCATAATTTCGGACATACTCTATAATTTCAACATAGTATCAGAACTGGTTCGGTCAAAATCATGAATATCAATACCGGGAAAGTTCGATTCATTTCAATTCGCAAGTCCAAATTTATAAGGTATTTGGACTTGAGAGTGTGTGTTGAAATATTAAATTGTCCGACATTGGATTTGGGATCAAATTAGAATATCAAAAATTTGGATTGGTTTATACGAAGAGAGGGGTATCATAGTAATTGACTTGTTAAAGTCTTTTACGGTGTGGTCTCCTCTTCTTATACGTCATATTAGTGCACCCTCCCGTCATTATTTCAACCACACTCTATAATTTCAACATGATATTGAAGCTGGTTCGGTCAAAATCATGATTATCAATACTCGGAAAATTCGATTCATTTCAATTCGCAAGTCCAATTGTCATGTATTTGGACGTGAGGGATCTGTTGAAATATCAAATTGTCCCACATTGGATTTGTGACCAAATTTGATTTGGTCTCTATAAAAGGGAAGGAACACCATAGTAATTGACTTATTCAATTCTTTTACGGTGGCTCTCTTCTCCTTATACGCCATATCTGTGCACACTCCCATCATAATTTCAACCACACTCTATAATTTCATCCTAAATCCAATATGAGACAATTTGATATTTCAACTATATCTCTAAGTCGAAGTATGACGAGTCTGTATTTTGTTTCAGGTGCAATGGACAAGCAATTGTTGACATCTCTCTATTTTAAAGGCATTCCAGTTTTTGATATGGGTAGTCATATGAGCACAGTGGATTTTGGTTGGGGCTCACCAACATTTCACAAGATGGGAAGGGAGAGCCATTTTGATAGATACTGTATTGTCCTTTGGTTTTGAAATACTGATGTGTGATACTGATATGGTTTGGTTAAAGGTAATGTTTGCCTTTAAGTTGCTAAATTGAAATTTGTATACTGTTCTGATTCATGAGTTTTGCCTGGTTTCATTGAGCAGAATCCTCTTCCTTATTTTGCACGATTTCCTGAAGCAGATGTGCTTACTTCCACTGATCTTGTTGCACCAACTGTAGCCGATGATCGATTAGAAGATTGGAGACAAAGTAAGCCTCCTGCCTCCAGTTATGACTTAGACTGAAACCTGATTATGAGAATTGCTTTCTCTTTAATAAAATTGAAACAACAACGTGTAGAAATACATGATTTAATGGGTCGGGAGAGTTCGTGTACTCCAGTTCATAAGATAAGTAAATCATATTAAAAATGCGAGGCAAAGTCAATCTCCCCTTATTAACTAGAACATTTCTATTTTCACAACCGATGTGGAACAGTGTTTCAACACTCCCCCCAAGTCGAACTGACCTTGGATCGATTCAAACTTGCTTCAATATGCTAAGTCGATCTATTTTTGTAGCCTAAGTCCAATGTGTTTTTCTACCAAAGTTTTTTTTTGTCTAAACCAGTATGGACCAGCCTGAAACCCATCCTAGAGCTCTGATACCATATAGAAATTCAGGATTCATGGGTCCGGAGAGTGTCTATATTGTTTAGTTCATGAGAGAAGTAAATCACATTGAAAAGGCTAGACCAAACTAATTACTTATGATATCACTTCCTTTATAAACTAGAACATTTCTATTTCTACAAATCGATGTGGGAGTATTTCAACAAAAGATCTACATAGCTAAATGCTTAGTGGAATTTGTTCAAGAATGTTTAATGTTTTAGATAAAAATAGTAAACTGATTTTTTTAGGATGATCACCTTGAAGCCTATAAATGTTCTTGATTTCCATTTACTCCGATCCCTCAAGTAGGGGTGGGAACGGGTCAGGCCCAACGGGTTACGAGTCGAACCTGTTGAACCCGCCAACCCGTACGGGTTGGCCCAACGGGTTGAGAATTTTTCTTGACCCGTCAACGGGTTGACCTAACGGGTTGAAAGTACAGCCCAACCCGTCAACGGGTTGAAAAACCTAAACCATAAAATTAAAAAACATTCAATTTTAACCTTACAATTTAAAAAAAATCAAAATTGGTCAACTTTAACCCGAATAATGATATTTAGTGGGTAAACCCACGGGTTGATCTGTTTTTACGGGTTGGACCGACCGAGCGGATTGGGCTCGCCCATGCCCAACCCTACCCTCAAGCGTTCACAATTTATTCCTATCTTTGAATGGTAGGTGCTGCTTATAATATTGGAATTTTCCACTGGAGGCCAACTGAATCTTCAAAAAAATTAGCAAAAGAATGGAAAGAAATGCTTATTTCCAATGAAAATATATGGGATCAAAATGGTTTCAATGATCTCGTTCGTAGGCAGCTTGGTCCCTCTGTTGATGAAGAAAGTGGACTTGTCTATGCTTATAAAGGAACCCTTAAGCTAGGTTTGCTCCCTTCCAGCATCTTTTGCAGTGGCCATACTTTCTTCGTGCAGGTATCTTTCTTAATGTTTATAAACCATACACATCATGCCTTACGACCACTTTCACCAGGCTTTGTACCAACAGCTTGGGTTGCAGCCTTATGCTGTTCATACAACATTCCAGTATTCTGGAACAGATGGAAAGCGCAATCGACTACGAGAAGCTATGGTATTTTATGATCCCCCAGAATATTATGATCCACCAGGTTCTTATTGTTTTTTCTTCTGTTTCTTTACAACTTCATGAACTTCAAAGCATATGAAACACTATAAGTTAATATGATATCTCGTGGCCTATTTCATTTCCGTGCTCAGTATTGCTGTTGAAATAATGAAATTGTTCCCACATCGAAAATTGAATGTGGATCATAGTAAATGAATTGTTCAAGTTTTTTACAGTGTGGTCTTCTCCTTCTTATACGTTATATCCGTGCACATTCCACATGTTGAAATAATGAAATTGTCCAACGTCGGAAAATGAAAGTGGTGTGGATTGGTTTATAAGAGGGAATGTGGACCATAGTAAATAACTTGTTCAAGTCTTTTACGATGTGGTCTCCTCCTCTTATACGTTATATCCGAGCACACTCCCCATGTAAATTGACTTGATTCTAGAAATTTAATATGGTATCGGAGCGGGTTTGGAAAATCCTGAGTGACCTTGCCAGGGTTAGTTTGGTTTAATGAAATTGATCGGTTGGTAATCCAACGATTGAATTGTCAAGTCCAACTTGTCAGGTGGGACTCAGAGGTGTGTGTTGAAATAATGAAGTTGCCCCCATCGGAAAATGAAAGTGGTGTGGATTGGTTTATAAGAGGGAATGTGGACCATAATAAATGACTTGTTCAACTCTTTTACGTTGTAGTCTCCTCTCTCTTATACGTTATATCCGAGCACACTCCCCACGTAAATTGACCCGACTCTAGAAATTTAACACTACATAAATTGACGGACTCTATAAACATAACAATTGCGGTTACATATGTTTAAAGAGCATTGAAATTTCTCCATGCAGGTGGATTCTTGGCATTTAAGCCTAATATTCCAAAGAAATTGTTGTTTGATGGAATTCATAACATCGATTCACACTTTGCTCTTGTTAATTATCAAGTATGAATTTTGTTTTTCTTTACTTTTCTCCTATGATGTTTGGCTTGATGACTTGTGTGATCTTCAGATCAAACAAATAAGAACTGCACTTGCCATTGCTTCGTTGTTGAATCGTATATTGGTAAGAATATGCAAGTTGAATAAACATGTGAAATCTTATATTTCCTCGATGGGTTTATCTTAGATTCTCCGATTATGATCCGTTTCGTTTCGTGATAATTTTAGGTTATGCCTCCATTATGGTGCAGGTTGGATAGGCTATGGTTTGGACATCCAGGTGTTATAGTTGGATCTTTGACTCGACAGCCATTTATATGTCCAATGGATCATGTGTTTGAGGTTCGGATTAATTCTCGTACATCTCGAAAGTCGACTTCTCCTCTTACAAGACGAAAGAATCTTTCTTTACACAGATTAGTGCAATGTTGCAAGAGTTTCCAGAGAAAGAATTTGGACCAAATATTAACTTTAGGGAGTACACTTTCTTACAAAATCCATCTTTACCCCAACAGGTTTTATCTTTCGAATCTTATCATATCGATCGACATAATATCCGATGCAACTTACAGGTAAAAGATTCATGGCTTCGTGTGAGTCTTTGTAAGCCAGGTTCAAATAGCTGTGGAATATCAAACCATACAAATTCATCACGAATCTTAAAACTCCCTAAACACAGTACAGAAGCAACGGTAATATCTCTTTAAGTATTGTACTAGTTTATAAAAGGTATTATATTCCGTGTAATTAGCTTCATTTAATCTTTTCAATATGATTTATTTTTCTTATGAATTAAGTGTGTGTTTTGATTGCATTGTCAGAATGCATTATCATTTTTAAAATGCATTTTGGATTCGTTTACAGAACACTCCAATATTTTCATTCTCATTCTGACAATTCATTTTCAAAACGCGTTATGAGTTTCCTTTTTCAACATAAAATGATCTGAATCCTTCATTTTGAATTCATATAATGCATTTTAAAAAATATCTGACCAAACTACTATTCTAATTGAATCTATTATTTCTAGGGGTGTTCACCTACTGAACCGTTTACCGATTTTTTTTACCGAATTGATTTATGAAATCGGTTCGGTATTCGGTTTTTAAATTTGGGGCCATTTCGGTATTCAATTTCGATTCGGTAAAAAAATATGTTACCGAATACCGAATTTAACCTTTTCTTGAATTTAAAACTAATATTTTTGTTTTTAATTATATAATTAAATGTATTATTGTGATTAATTTTATGTTTAATTTGATTAAATTTCGGAAAATTTGGTATTTCGGTAAATACCAAAACCGAACCTAAACAGTTTGGTATTTACCGAACCGACAATATTAGGTTCGGTAGCTAATTTTTTTACTTATTCGGTAATTGAAATTCGGTTCGGTATTTACCGAATGAACACTCATACTTATTTTTAATTAAATAAATCTTGTTTTCTATAATTATAAAGGTAAAATAATACTTTAGTATTCATAATACATTCTCATAATTATTTTTTACAGAACATTATTCTTATTTCATTATTCATTATTTACCATACAGAACACTTAAACAGATTCACATTTTATAAATATATTCTGACAATTTATTCTAAAAACACATTTACATTCTCATAATACACACAAAACACATACTAGACTAAACATATATTCTATTGTTTCATTGAAACAGTTGAAGACGGTGTTTTCTCCGTTAAAAGACGTGAAAATAATCGAGTTCTCGTCGATGCAAAACGTCTTCGAAGGATTTAGACTATGTTCTGCAACGGATCTAAGAATGCATTTTATTTATTAAAACGCGTTTTGAATAATTTTACAGAACACTTACCCATTTACATTCTGCATTATGCAGAATGCATTATTGCATTATGAAGAAAAACAACTAGAATGCAAAATGATCAATTTTGGTAGATTTGAGATTGTATAATGCATTCTTATTTTTATAATTACTATAATACCCTTAAAACACTAAATTTCATTTAAACTTTTTTATTTATAATGTTTTCATAACGACCGATATAATAAAAATCGAACGACACTAGTATTTTGATCAGTATTCCCGGTATTAGGTTTACGGGTCGGAATCCGAGTTTTCTGTGTTGACCCAAAAAAAATAGAAATATTTCGTACCGATCCGAACAGAAACGGTACCCAGATCGGTAATCTTGTCGATGTCGATAATATAATGAGTAAGGATTTGAATGCAAACAATATTGTTGTATTTTAATTTCAGTGAAATGATATTTTCATTATACTTATCTATAAGGGTAAAAACGTATATTTTAACTGAAAATGCATTATCAATCTTAATTCATACATAACATTATTTCATTCTACAACTCAATATATAATTTACAGAACATCCATTCATTCTTGATCTGTGATCACATTATGAAAACACATTCTCAAACTGCATTCTAAATCTCAAAACACATACAAAACATAGCCTTAGTGACAAAGCAAGGAATGTATTTGCTTTTACTACTACTTGAAAGTTGAAAAAATCTTCTAATGTTTGTGGTTTCAGAGTAATGAAGAAAAGTTCAGAAAACGTGTGAAGAAATATACAGGAATTTGGTGTTGTGTTGAAGACAAGACACCGGGTCATATATACTATGATATTTATTGGGATGAGAAACCAGTAACTCCCACGATTCCACAAGAGGATCATCCTCCCTTTTGAGGTTACATTATTATACATCACAATTTTTATTGGCATGAAATGCTCATATAGGGGAACCCTTAATTTTACAATTAATCAGGATTGATATTGGCTTTCGTGGCTACGTATTATTAGCGATAGCCTAAGGTGTAAGACCCTCGGGGGTGTGAGGTGTCTTAGTTGAATCCTAACATTGACTATAGACGTGAAACGATTAGATGTTAAGTACGGTTATTCGCCTACCATTGCATGAGATTTTTTCTCTAGTAAAATGACAAATATCGCAGTGGAACCTTATCTTGAAGTAAAGATAGTATGGTTGAGAACTATGTGAATAGGAAAAACGTGGATATCATTGTACAAATGAGAGACATATAATTATACTAAGGTAACGATGTTTGAGCGAATAGCAAACCAAATTGAGATAGTGAACGAATCTCTATTTGTTTCATCTTTTTGAGTCTTATATATTGATTTTGTAGGAGGGTGTTATTTTACGTTTAACCTATAAGAAACAATGGATCATACATTAAGAAAATTGATAAATAAGTTATAGTATGATCTTACTATCTTATATGTTGAATTTCTCAAATTTATTTTTTATTATGGGACGGGATAATTGTTCATTTTATTTTCTTTATTTCAAATTTTATGAAAAAATACTCATATGAAATTAACTTATATGTAAAAAGAATCATTTTATTTAGATAACCCAAACAATAAGTT
>RWGZ01000039.1:0-22867 GCA_009725065.1 Utricularia reniformis
GAGACGTTCAAGATAGGTTTCTCGGTTAATGGGAAGCCATTTAGGGAACTGATCAAGAATCCATGACAAACCAAACCATATTTCGCAAATCACAGATGTAATCCACAATGGAAAAGCATCATAAGCAGGGGTAACTATTCTAAAATGGAAAAAGAAGCATAGAATGATCAAACGAATGACGATGACAATCCTATACGGGTTGATCAGTCGAGAGGGAATAGGTACTTTTCGCCATAGCGGTTGACGACCCTCAGCCATGCTGCATAAACATCATAGCAATACAAATTTTCACAGATTAAGTGAAGCAGATTTGATCCTTTTGAGCAACAAAAATCTTACAGAAAGTCATCTTCTTTATCATGAGCACTATCGTCGCCTTTGACAATAAGACCTCGCTTTTCTTGTCTATTCTTCCATTTATCAATTCTTTCCTTCCATCCCTCATTGCCGTAGGTTTCTTTTTCACTTTCAAACTCTTTAACGGTATCTGCAAACATGAAGCAATACATCAAACACTTTCTGTGCAAGCAATTTTGGGAAAGGATTTTGCTTTTCTCGTTTCTTAATAGATCAATTACGAATGCCAGCAACAGAAGGAACAGCGACTCCATTAAGCTTCACATTTTCCTGCAGAAATTAAATTTTGGTTAGAAATCATCCCCCTCTTATGCTAACTCTGAGGAAAAAATGGTTGATTCGTTTGATTACCGGAAGTTGTTGATGATGATTCTTATAATCGAGTTCATCTTCAAAATCATCGTCATTGTTGTCATCATCGTCCCCTTCGACTCTAGGACAACCTTGTAGATTATGCAATGCAAAAACATTAGTACAATATCGCAGCGTGAAGAAATGAAGTATGGGAGCAAGTTGGAGTCACCTTTATGACGCTTATAGCGAGTATGGCATTGTGGGCATTTTTGTTGGGCTTCACTCCTCTCGTAGTCGTAGCAAGGGCGGCAGACTGGAAAGCCACAGACATAACAGGCTATGAACAGCTCACCATTCTCTGTCCTCCCTATTTCATCCCCACAAACCCGGCAAGTCTTGGCCGGAGATGGTGGCCGGAGCTGGTCGATGTAGGATGAATGTATAAAATAAAACCCACAAAAAAGAAGAGTTAAACGTGGTTACCTCTTGATCAACATGCAAACCTTGAGCATGGTTGTTGCCATGGGAGCCAGTGAAGGGTCCGGCCATGCGGAGAAAAATGCAAAGGAGAAGGTTTCAGGTTTCAGTGTGAGTTGAAGGATGGAGAGAGTTTTAAGAGTTGATGGGTGCACCAGATCACAGGTGAGGAGTCAGTTTTCTGTAGGTTGATTGGAAAAGAAGATAGATTTGGTGAGAAGGGTGACAGTTTGCTTCTTCTTCTTCTTGCCACAGTAATAAGACACCATTGCTTCAGCTCTAAGCTGCCTGCTGCTGATTCAATCACATGAACATTTGGTCCACGCCAATCACATGATTTAAATCTAATTCAAATCAATTATATATATATGGTGCACCTATATATAAAAGTACACGTCTAATATATAAATATATAATATACACAATTATTTTCTATTATAAAAAATATAACAAAAATGAAAAATAATGAACAATAGGCCAATTTTGATAATTTTAATTCCTAAAATTTTATAGTTATAACAATTATAATTTTCAAAACATCAAAACAATAAAATCAATCCTATGCTTTGTAAAAATTGACAAAATCATTCTTTAAAATTTATTATGTAAAATAATTAATTTTAAACTAAAATCAAATTTCGAATATCGATTTTATCACTTTAAAGTTCTTATTTATCAAATATTGCATATAAGGTGATTGATAGGACGGCCCTTGCAAAGGAGTATTTAAAAACAGGCTCAATTTATATATATATTTCAAATTTCTCATGTTGTCTGAAGACATGAAAGATGGATAACAAAACAAAACAGTTTTCTGCAAGAAGCCAACTTACAGCATGCCCCATAAGAAATTATAAGTTAAGAGCCCTTGGAAGATTAGTTTCATTGCAATAGTCATCTCCTAAAACACCCTGATCCTAAAACACAAACTGCACTTCAGAATCATTGTGTAGTAAAACTCACTAGTGATTCGACTTACTAGTTCGTTTTAGGTTCCGGCATAACTTGCTCCCACATTGGCACTTGAACACCTTAAAAGGGTGCTCGTAGTCATCAAATTCGATCCCATAGTCCTGCGAGT
The DNA here is from genome assembly GCA_009725065.1 of Utricularia reniformis. Taxonomy (NCBI): domain Eukaryota; kingdom Viridiplantae; phylum Streptophyta; class Magnoliopsida; order Lamiales; family Lentibulariaceae; genus Utricularia; species Utricularia reniformis. The sequence continues at coordinate 2,210 of RWGZ01000039.1, forward strand.
GATCAATTATTTAATCAAAAGGGAATATGAACCTCAAATCAAGATTTGATGGTTACCCAAGTGAGTTCTTCCATGGCTTTCACTTCTCTTGTAGTGAATAAGGCCAGCTGGGAGAGTAAAAAAAACATAGTTTTAAATCTGTGAGTGAACTAAATCAATGGACAAAAAAAGAGTCGTTCATTTTCATTACATACATGGTAATAGCGGCAACCAGGAGACTCCACTTCTACGGGTATCTCAATTAAGTTAGGGTCATAACATCTAGAAGTTGATCCAAATGATGTTATGAATTCGTAATTAATCAGGATCAAAAGCATAATTCTTAGTAATATTTACCTGTGATTAATAAACCTGGCGACATTTCCATAATATGAAGCATCCAGACAAAGAGCTTCCTTATCCTTGAGAACTCTATCAGTGCACCAACCAGCATCAAGAACCACAGGGTGTGAAACTGTCATTCGAGGGAGTGAAGCACGATAAATAAGCTCTGCAATTGTTAGAATTTCTCCAACATATTCGCAAACAAATGCGCCTTTTGGTAGGTCTTCCAATGCACGAAGACCCCAGCCCTTGCCGTCAGATGTCATGAACACCTACAAAAAATCATTAAGATTTTTGTAACTATCATAAGGAGCTAATATTTTTATCCAATATATACCTGTAGATTACGAGTAATTCCTCTTTGAACTAATCGGTTGCCGCACTGATTACTGCACCCACATTTCAGCCAACATTCTTTTATGAACTTCCTTGATAAATGTCCCTTGCATGGATCGATAGGATCCTGGCATTTCGCTCTTTCAAGAGGGCAGACCTTGCAGAAAAATTGGCAATGCTTATTTGGATCTCGATTCATAGAAATAGACTCCATAAGAAACTTATCCTTCAGAAGGCCATCATTCATGTAAAGGAACTCACCACCAGTTTTACGTGCACATACACAAAGAGAGGAGGATGATGATACACAATCTCCTGAACACGAAGAACAGCAATTATTGTTCCCGACTTGAGCGAGGGATAAATTAACAAATGCATTATGGAATATTGCATTTTGTGTCATGTAGCAGAAGGCTGGTGGCAGTTCGTCATTCACTTCATTCACCACTGTGATCACAATTTTCTCCTTTCCCTTAGCAATATCAAAGATACCATTCAATGATTGAATAACTTCAGAAGTACCTTGGGGCTGCTTAACAACTTCCAAGGTCGGAAAACTCATCTCTTCAACGCTGGTATTTTGGTCATTTCCATCATTCACTACCTCATCATCAGTGTGCATGTTGCTGGGCTCTTCCGCATTATTTAGGCCTTCGCTTGGCTGCTGGGATACCTCGTCTGTACATGTAGGATCTGCTGACCCATTCACCGCATTAAAACCTAAACCACTAGGCACGGGAGCATCCACTTCAGAAGTATTATTCATAGTCTGATTGGTCAGATCCAAAGACTTTGGTGAACCAGTATTAGAATTAAATCCCATCTCTAGAAAGCATTGGCAAGTTTCAATCAGAACACTGCTTAGAGAAATGGTATGGTTTAAGTTTGATCGGAGGCATTTTCCCTGAACTGAATGAAACACAGCCTCAAGATTAGGCACATGAAAAGTGTTCCTTTGAGGAGCAAGATCCAGCCTCAGAAGCATCTTGACTTCTCCAGAGGGCGAGGAAGCAATTTCTAGGCTAGTAGAGCTTCCACCAGCGTTCATAGGAATCTTTTTGCTATTTTCAGATTCATTTTGAGAAACAACGTTGGCAAATGCTTCCTCACCGTTTGCAGCCCATGGTTCTAAGGGCTCCTGGGTACAGGTTCCTTCAAAATTTTCGTTTCCTATTGACGAATCTCCTCCATTTGATTTATCTGAGAATTTTTGAGGATAGTCAAGATGAAAAGCTAGATTATAAAATATAAAAACAATTTGGTAATATACGAGTGTAACACTATAGGGATAGTTCGTTTCCTACTAAACAACTCTACATGGCAAGAAAAACAACAGAAAACATATTTCAGTGAATCATGTAACCATATTTAAAAAATATATCAAAAGAAAAATATGAAGGATGCACTAATTCCACATTAATGCTATAAATGGTGTAAAAGGGTTGGCCTGGACTTACTTGGATTAATGACAGTAACATTAACTAGGTCATTGAATATTGGTTCCTCTTTTGGCTTAACCAAAACCAAACACCCGTCACTCTTTTCTTTAGGTGACAAACTATTCATAGGCTCAGGCTTGGGCTCTTTAAGACATACATCAAGAGATGAATTCCCACGTTCTTTCCTCTTCTCCATCGAATGAGCCTGAGATGGAGCAGATTTATTCCCCAGTACTATTTGCCTCGGTGTATTAGAAGGCAATCTAGGATCCAATCTTGATGGAGAATCTTCATGATCTCTGCTTAATTCACTGGGATAAAAAACATCATGATTCTCCATTGGAGTTGAGGTTGTAGGTGAAATAGCTTTCTTCCCTTTTCCTTGTGAAGAACTATGCCCTTTGTAGATTTCCCCATTTTTCTGTGTTGGTTCCACAAAATTCTGAGATGCAGCAAGTGGCAGGAGCGACAGTTCAGGTAGCACATCTTTTTCTTCTTTAGGCTTGATAAGTGGAGTTTTCGGCATGCTAGCTGTTGCAGAAGATGAAGCCAGACCATCTGGATGCTTACGTCGCAACCTTTTCAATGGTCGCTCAAGCTCTTGATTTGCGAGAGTTTCTCCATCAAAATCATCTGCCTATTTTAGGAGTAAGCAATTATCAATAATTTAAAACAATAAAAATATTATTAGTGCAATCAAACGGCAGAGCGACAAAGATTAGAATAGGATAAAATCATCACCCACTTGTGTATCCGTGCACTTCCTGGACTGCTGGGAAGCCTGTCAACGTGAAAAAATATATGACCACTTAATTTGTACTTCATTGCAAGATAAAAGAGAACTGGAGAAGAGAATAATATTGTAGAAATGGTATGGTAATTTTTAAGTAAAGTACCAGAGGCACTCATATGCATTATCATTCAATTTGATTAAAAAACCTTTAAATCGTTGAACGAAATTACAATATTGAACATATTCTTCCCTACATTTCAAAAGCATCTGAACACAAACCATACCTCTTTCCAGAAACTGCAAAACGTTAATATAGGAAAAGAAGGTCATTTGGACAGAAAAACAGCATAGAGCATAGGAAATATACAACAAGACGTCGAATTTAAAAACAACTGGATTCAAGATAATAGAAAACTTAATATAGGAAAGAACCATATCTTTTGACTGCAAAACTTACTTCAGATTCATCTCTCTCAAATATAGCATCAGCAAGAGCTCTATAATTTTCCTCTTCGATAAGCATCCAGTTTTTATCATACAACTTGAGCAAACTCTTCAACACGGGCTTCACCTTGTCTGGTGCGATTCCAAGAACCTTCATCGCTTTGAATGCATTTGCAACCTTCTTTTTTGAATCCTTGCTGGCCATTTCACCAGATTTAGTTATAGAATATAGGCATTTGGTCCATCTGACATTTTTTAAATTTCGGCAAGCAGAAAGAAGCACAAATAGAGAGGACCACGCAAACCCCTTCAAGAAAACATCATGGATAAAAAGATGTCAAAGCAACAGTTAAGGGAAACATGCATCTTAAGAAACACTACTACCTAGGCAAAATCCTGAGGACAGTCTCGCTAGGATACCACGAAAGAGTTACTGTTCGGCAGTAAAAGGGTCGAATGCATGAAGTAATAAAGGTTTAACAGCAGGCATCAATGGACGCTTCCTTCGGGAATCCATGAATACAGATATGACGAAGAAATTAGGGCTCCCAATTCGCAATTGAGTTTTTCTCTTTACGCAATCCTGGGCAACTTCGATTTCCCCCCCGAGCAATTGAAATGGAAGCAAGGGTTTCACACTTGAGTAGAAGTGCCGCTTGGACGAAAGAATTCAAATCCTGGGGATTGGAGTCATACTGTCGGAAATTTAATTAAATAAAAAAATGTAGCTCATTCTTTTAATTACTCATTTTATTTATTTGTCTCTTTGTCATACTATTTAATATGATCACGATTATATCAGTGTCTTTTTGTCATATCCTCAATTCGCCCACCTTTTAACATCCTCTATTACACCTGCAGTACTTGAAGAAAATGAAGAGTTGAATCAACTAACATTTCTAAATGAAGCTAATCAGGAAGTAGAACTACAAGGATCAACTCCAAATATCATGACCTATGATCCATATAAGCCCACATTATGCATAAGACTTTTGATTAAAAAATTGGAACCCTTTAGGCCCAATCTTTTGTTACCGTTGTAATATTACCGTTAGTAAATCAGGATAAATAGGAGAACGAACGAATGTACGATTATCTGGTTTTTGAATCTGAAATTCCTTCTCCCACAATCTATTCTTCTGCTCTCTACTCATGTTCTTCCCTTCTTCTCCCTCTCGACTTCCTTAAGGTGATTCAGGAACATGTCAAGTGGTATCAAAACTTTCGATCCTCGTCAAATTGGGTCCTAAAAAGAAAGGGAAAACTAAACTCAAGGTTGATACACAGTTATCAATGGATCTGACGAACGATACATTCTCTGAAATTCGTCGTGCCCCAGTGGAGGAAGATCATGTGGAAACTGATTACCAGTCACAAATCCAACATCTTTTCTCTGTCGAGCTTGACTTAAGACACTCCTTCGAAGACCTTCAACAAAGACTAGATAAGAATATCAAAGACAACAGTGAATCCGTTCATACTCAACTCCTCAACATTTCTCAAAACTCTGCACTCTGACTCATGAACGCTCTATTTTAGGTGGTGGAAGTTCCCAAAATCCCCCAAGATCTCATGGTTTCACCCCTCCACACACTTACCTACACCAGAACATCCAACCACATACCAAGCTCCATCATTTCTCATACCCCAAAAATTGAGCTACCATCTTTCGATGGCTCAGAACCACGAAGTTGGCTCCGCCGTATTACTCAATATTTTTTCGTTTTGGGGCACATACCTAAACCCAAATGGCTGGACTTCGCAACAATTGCTTTCACAGGCAAGGCAGACCGTTGGCTCCATGGTTACCGCTCCGCGAACCCTAACCTCAATTGGGATGACTTGGTTTCAGAAGTCCTTCTACGATTTGATACTCAAGATCCAGAGCGACTACTTGGTGATTTCCTAAAAATACGCCAAGAAGGCTCTCTGTCCGATAACCTTGATCGTTACGAAGATATGTGATCCCATGTTGCTGCCCTCCACCCATCCTTCATTGCCTCTTATTTTACGTCCATCCTTGTCAATGGCTTCTAGGACTCTTTACGCACAACCTTTTCACATGCAGGCTTAAGGACGGAATCCGAAGTCAAACGCTTTGCTAGGCAAAAAGAAGAAGAATTCTGTGCCTTTTGCTCCTTTATTAAAGGAACTGGTACCCCAGTCAAGCCTTCAACTAATCACTACGCTCCTCGTCCCCTTGGCCGCTTCCAGAAGCATCTAATCCCAAATGACATTGTGCGGGAGCGTTTGGATAAGCGACTATGTATAAAATGTGGCATGCCATACTCTAAAGAGCATAAATGTCATCTTAAGCAACTATAATTAATGACAGGAGAGGAAGACGACTAATACGATTCCTCAGTCTCACCACCCTCACTGGTTACACCCCGTTCCAATCCCCTGCCCCAGACACATCTTCNCTTTCGTTCTCTCAGCGTCCTTTTTATACCTGCACTGTACTATGTGCAGTAGGCCGTCGTTTTGTGCTTGTCCTTTGCCAATAGGTCGGCTAACGCCAGGCGGATCAGCCGCCGGAACTGGCTCTACAGTGGCTGCACGGCGCTTAGGCCTTACGGCGCTGCCAACCGGCTACTCTTTGGCCTTTAGCGGCTTGCTCCCATGACTGGACCATAGTCTTGACTGATTTGTCGTGGCTCGCTATCATACAGGACGATCGGAAATGGCCCGAGGGGGAATCTGCAGCTAGTGGACCGAACGGTCTGACACTTCATGGGAGGTTGGGTCCCACACCTTGGGACCGATCGCCTAATATGCCCGATCGGGGCAGCCACACAAATGGGCCTTCCTTTAATTTGACCTCCAAGCTTGGTCCACTCGCTTGGGCCGCCATAGCTTGGGATGGTTCGGACCCTGTTCGGGGTACCGGGTTCCGATGGTCTCATCAATTACCGTTAGTAAATCAGGATAAATAGGAGAACGAACAAATGTACGATTATCTTGTTTTTGAATATGAAATTTCTTCTCTCACAATCTATTTTTCTGCTCTCTACCCCATGTTCTTCCCTTCTTCTCCCTCTCGGCTTCCTTAAGGTGATTCAGGAACGTGTCACTTTTAAACCGACAAGTTACATTTTTCGTTTTTACAAAAATGGTAAAGTTTTGATTTCATGATGAACTCTTTAAATCGCGGTTTAACTGTTTAAAAACTCTAAAAAAGCATACTAAAAAGCTGTCATTTATTAGCAAATGTCACCAATGAAGATGACTTGTGTTGGATTGGTAAAAAAGGTGATATTAATTTTAAAAGCAATTATAAATTCAAGTACTAATTCATTCGAGAATACAACACTCAAATACAAATATAGTTAGACAAATATATTGAAGATTTGAATAAAAAGCAAGAAATAATTTATATTAAATTTTGTTTTTTACGGTAAAATCGTTTAAATGATGGTTCTATCTGACCTTCCACCTCCAAAACTATTATAAAAATGGTTTAATCATCGTCCAGTTTTAAAACATTGGATTAAATAAGTGTAGGCCATCCTTTTACGAATCACAACACGATATGTGACATATATATAATATGTATCTTTGTCATGTTAACACAATAGATGACATGATTTGTAATTCACAATACGTTATTTTTAGATAATCATAAAATATGCATTAATTATTCGTAAAATTTATTATTATTATAATTTTATGGTTATATAATTTATAACTTTTTAGATTAAAAAACATAACTATATTTTAATCATTAACAAAATATTAATTATAAGACACAGTAAAAATATTATCTTAAAATTTAAAAAGTTAAAGTATATTCAAATATAAAATCAAGAAAAATGCTAGCAAGTTAACAATAATTACATAATTTAATAAGTATAATATTAACATAATCACCTAAACTAAGAAACGCAAGAATTTGATTCGTCAGTAGAAATAAATTGATTTTTTTCATATTTCTTATGTTTTAACTTTTTCAGTTTTAATTTCCTATGTGCCCCAACATGATTCGTAAATTATCAAAAAAATCACGAATTCTTCTATATCTGATTTATATCTTTCTAAATATCATTACAAAAATGGAAATTGTAGCTACAAAATGACGAATAATAATTTAATTAATTACAAAAATGTATCTTAAATTCTAAAAAACATGCAACTAATGAACGAGCCGACCCCTCGGACCCATAGCAATTACTAGTTTAATAGAAATTTTATAAGTTCAATATTTAAAATCAAAAATTGTAAAGAAGAAAGATTGATAATTAGCTAAATGTCTAAAAGAACATTTGTCTGAACGCTACAAAGGCCAGCCATTACATAAGAAAAGCCTAAACAGTAAATACTCATGCAATATTTACGAACACAATGGGCTACAGCATACTATCCGCTTTCGTCGGCAACCGCTTGAAGAAACTTACGGCGCATGATGGCAGCCGGTTTCTGAACCGCGGTGGCCGGAGATAAAACGCCAGCGACATTGCAACCACCCATCTGAAAGGAACCAAATAAAATACAAACGCAGAAACAAGACAAACAATCACGAATAAGAACGTAGCTCTTGGATCTCGCCAGCTAAGCAACGCCTGAAGCCTCTCTCCCTGCGTAGCTAAATCTCCGACAACCGTTTGGATCCGCCCCGCAATGCTGCGCAGACGGTCATATCTCATCCGGATGAGCTCAACGCTACGAGTGCTCCGAAAATTGTCGAATTCCTCATCCAATTCGTCAGGATGAACGCTCTCTGCGTACGAAATGCGTGTGTCCATATGAGGAGGGTATCGCGGACGCTGACGGAATCGCCACAGTCCTACAACGCCTAATGTCAGAAGGAAGCACGGAATTATCATCTCCGGCGCTAAAACGAACACCGTCAAGGTGGCAGAAAAGATGGTTGAGTAAATAGGCCTTTGCCAGCTTCTAAGAGCTTCAAGAAGTCTAGTCATGGCGACGAACCATCCAAGAACACTTGTAAGCCTGAGGAAATTGGCTTTGCTCTTTCTCATACTCCACATTTGTGAATCATGGTCCAACATACACTCAACAACCTCTCTTCCCACTGGTGGCTCAGCCCGGCTAAGGCGACTAGCAACAACATTCATGGCTTGGTACCTTAGACTGTCTAATTGACTCACAGACAATGGCTGAATATAATGTATCTTTGGGAGAAGTGGCGTAGTGTACATATGAAGAACATTGAACATGTTTCCACAAGAAAATCGAATTGCCAACTGAAGTTCCCCCATTTTCTTTACTCCTGAAGGATGCAGTAACAATATAGGGTATGAATGTGTGTAAACACGATCTGTTTCAAGTGTCGATAACCGGATTCGGATCTTTCCGATACGAGTATCACAGTTCGAATTTCCCGCAAAAGTGTTCTTGTCCACACGGGAGTTGTCAAAGACACCAACTGTGATCACTGTGCAAGGATCAAATACTTCCCAAGTGTACTGCTCGTTCCATTTGGGATTTAAGCTATCAACAACAGTTCTTGTCTTGATCCACTTTTGGCCATATTTTGCTACACAGTATGCATCGGTTGAACCTCCTATCCCTTCTTTGATTTTCATAGGGATCAAATTTGCTGCTCCAAGAATTCCAACTTCAAGAACTCCAATATGTGGTTTCCAAAGCTGTTTCGCAGTGGGACGAACATCGCTACTATACATTGTGGCCTCGTCGAGTACATGGTAACCTCCTTCGAGCGAAACTCGGAGATGAATGCGTGATGCGAACCGGACAACACCTTTTGAATGATTGGGAGCACTGAACTGAGTATCGAGGTTGAACCATCTTGAAACAACAAGCTTATCATCGAATCTTCTTTCGATGTTTGCTATTGGAAGAATCACTCTTGCAACTACTTCTTCTCTGTTAGGAAGCAAACGATCTTCAATGGTGATGAGTAAATAGTCTTCAAAAGGCTCTGCCACAACGAATATCAAGTCTTCATCCCACAGAGGATTTGACAAACTTCTGTTTGGTGTAGGTGAAGCAATTCTTGTTCGAAGAACATGATTTCCAACTTGAACTTTGGAAAAAAGTTCAGGGTACCGTACCATGTTCATCGAGGAGCCTCTTTCACCAAAAACAACGTCTTGTGCTTCAATCACACCAACTCTCAAGTACCACAGTCTTGGTGACAAGTAAACTTTGGATTTAATGGAACAGAGCCCGTCGTAATGCACATTTGCTGCCTTTGAATGCCATGCTTCAGTGAAAGCTTCGTCTGCTTGAGTACCGAACCAAATCGAAGCCATGAGTTCACCGGATTTAGACCGGTCACCTTTTCTATCTTCCAATCTGTACCACTGTGGAGCTAACTGACTATCTGGGGGAACTCTCGTTGGAACTTCATTCAAATCAAAATAAACACGGCCCAAGAATTCATCTTTGTGATTATTCTCTCTCACGAAGATTTCAACTGCAGAGGAATGAATGGAGTCTTTTGAAAAGGCGAAGACTTGATCCCAAACAGCGTTTCCCAGAGAAGCCTTTTTTGAAATTCCTTTGTAGTTGCCGAGTTTAACTTCAGCCACCACCTCGCCGCCGCTACCGCCGAAGACAGAAAGGTCTCTTACTTTCATCACTTTGACGTACAAGTACTGCATTTGCTCAACAAGATCATACGTAGAGCTTGTTTTATCTTTGCTTAAGCTTCCGAGATGGGGATTCGTTTCCTTCAAGGAATAGTCATTTGGAAGGCCGGCGGGGAAAGTAACGCCGGTTTGTGGTCGAAGAACAGGACCAGGAACTGAAGTGATGACAACTGGCTTTATATCACCGCCTCTAGGCTCCACCGGTTTTACATGGCCCTGGTTCTTCAGCCCCATAGCTAGTTTACCAGTTTCTTGACCCAAACCCATACTCATTTGTTTAGGCACTACAATATTTCCTTGCAGCGGAAGTTTCTTGCTTTTCTTAGATGTTACTCTGTCGCCGCCATTAACGACCTGCTTCACTACTTCCTTAGCAGAAAGGTAGAGTTTTAAACTTATTTCACCTCTCACATGTGAAAAGAGGCTTCTTTTCTCAAGAGCGTAAAGCTGGGAGACTTCTTCTCCCTCCCTCGCGATGCTGGTCCCGGAAACCCGAACTTTTCCCAGAAAATTACGGCTGTTATTCGATCTTCTCTCATTGAAAACATTTACCTCTATGGTTCTATAAGGAAGGTCAACGACGTTGTTCACATGGAAAACGAGCTTTTCGTTCCACACGGGGTTCAGGTCTGTATATTTCACCTGCGTCTGCAGCCGTTGATTCTCGAACTCAACTTCAACAAACGATGACGATGAGCCTTCACCGTCTTTTGGCATGAGGTTGTGTGCAGCCACAACCTCAACAACAAGTTTTTCTTTACCGCCGTTATGCATGGCAGCCACCGGATCTTAGAAACGACTGGTGGATAATGGGAAGGCGATCAAAAGAAGAAAACTAACAACAGAGAAAAAAGAATTGGAATTGATTGCAAAGCAGCACAGCTCAGTTACTTTTTAAATGGAGGTGGGGTGACCAATCGCCATTAATTCTCTGTGGCGAAGGATTTTGTCAATATGTAAGGAATCTGTTGTGCACAAGGCACGGACCCCTAGTTCTTGGCGAACTGGACCAACTTGGCCAACTTGTTAGGCTACCTGTAACCTTGTCCGCGCCCAAAACCATTTCCACCGTATAAATCTCTCTACAAATCATCATTCTCTCACATCCACATCATTTTCTCTTTCTACTTCTAAAAATTCTCACTCATCCACATCATTATTTATTTCTCTTTCATCCACATCATATTCTCTCTCCAAATTTCATTTTATCTTTCTATCTCATCAACTTTATTATTTTATTATCTTATTTATCATTAAATATTACATTTCAATTTTAATATTTTAAAATCAGTTTAAAATCAATATTTTAATAAATTTTATATTACATTTTATAGAATTGAATATTATATTACATTATCATTAAAATAAATTAACTAAAAACATATTTAAAAAGATTACAAATACACATAAAATNCTCACGAAAATTTCAACTGCAGAAGAATGAATGGAGTCTTTTGAAAAGGCGAAGACTTGATCCCAAACAGCGTTTCCCAGAGAAGCCTTTTTTGAAATTCCTTTGTAGTTGCCGAGTTTAACTTCAGCCACCACCTCGCCGCCGCTACCGCCGAAGACAGAAAGGTCTCTTACTTTCATCACTTTGACGTACAAGTACTGCATTTGCTCAACAAGATCATACGTAGAGCTTGTTTTATCTTTGCTTAAGCTTCCGAGATGGGGATTCGTTTCCTTCAAGGAATAGTCATTTGGAAGGCCGGCGGGGAAAGTAACGCCGGTTTGTGGTCGAAGAACAGGACCAGGAACTGAAGTGATGACAACTGGCTTTATATCACCGCCTCTAGGCTCCACCGGTTTTACATGGCCCTGGTTCTTCAGCCCCATAGCTAGTTTACCAGTTTCTTGACCCAAACCCATACTCATTTGTTTAGGCACTACAATATTTCCTTGCAGCGGAAGTTTCTTGCTTTTCTTAGATGTTACTCTGTCGCCGCCATTAACGACCTGCTTCACTACTTCCTTAGCAGAAAGGTAGAGTTTTAAACTTATTTCACCTCTCACATGTGAAAAGAGGCTTCTTTTCTCAAGAGCGTAAAGCTGGGAAACTTCTTCTCCCTCCCTCGCGATGCTGGTCCCGGAAACCCGAACTTTTCCCAGAAAATTACGGCTGTTATTCGATCTTCTCTCATTGAAAACATTTACCTCTATGGTTCTATAAGGAAGGTCAACGACGTTGTTCACATGGAAAACGAGCTTTTCGTTCCACACGGGGTTCAGGTCTGTATATTTCACCTGCGTCTGCAGCCGTTGATTCTCGAACTCAACTTCAACAAACGATGACGATGAGCCTTCACCGTCTTTTGGCATGAGGTTGTGTGCAGCCACAACCTCAACAACAAGTTTTTCTTTACCGCCGTTATGCATGGCAGCCACCGGATCTTAGAAACGACTGGTGGATAATGGGAAGGCGATCAAAAGAAGAAAACTAACAACAGAGAAAAAAGAATTGGAATTGATTGCAAAGCAGCACAGCTCAGTTACTTTTTAAATGGAGGTGGGGTGACCAATCGCCATTAATTCTCTGTGGCGAAGGATTTTGTCAATATGTAAGGAATCTGTTGTGCACAAGGCACGGACCCCTAGTTCTTGGCGAACTGGACCAACTTGGCCAACTTGTTATGTCTCCCTTATTCAGGAAGAAAATGTCTGAGTACTTGAAAATAATTCAATTAAAAATCTGGGTTTTAATCTCATCTCCTTCCGACGTCTTGTCAATAAATGCAGATTCTCATTCAGAACTTGTCAGATACTGGAATGGAAAATAGTTAAGACCGTATCGTTGGAGTGAAAGAATTTCCATCACAAGTATTTATGAGTTTCCTTTTTAGCTTGTTCAAATTCATTTCAGGATCCTGTCTTCAAAAATTGAACTTGAATTGCTTTCTCATGTAAATATATTGGGTAAAGCTGTATTGGTATGATAACGATATAACATAGAGTCAGAAAAAAGAAGAGCTAGATCTTGAAGAGTGTGACATGGCATAGCTCCGATATGGGGTACTGCAGTCAAGAAATATGTCAGGAGATTTATTAATAGAAAAAAAAAGCAAAATAGATTGAATTAGGGATTACATTTGAAGGGGATTGTCAAAGTGCCACCAGGAAGTATGTCGGCGTTCGCCTCCCGTCAAATCTTGTCTTCTTCCTTCGTTCTCTCGTGACAACACTCGCCGCGTCTGTAATAAAAACCGCATCAGAATGGCGCAGAAAAAGCATTTGGGCTCTTGGTACTGTTATGGGCTGCCAAATTCGTGAACAAATGCAGCCCAATATGATCGATTCAGTTTGAGGGGTAGTAGAATAATGGAAGTTGGATTCTTAATTTCTTATCATCTTATGTATGTGATTGTGACTATAAGTGTATGTTCCGCACAAATTATATAATGTATAATCAGAATTTATAATTAGAATGTAGAATTAAAATGTATAATTAGAATCTGCATAGTGTTCCGTGTAAACATATAATGAATTATAAAATGTAAAAACGTTCTGCAAAAATATTGTAATTGAAATGTAAAATTTTAATCGAGTTACATTGTACAAAATAATTATCTCTCTTTTTTATAAATTTGAAATTATAATTCTATATTAAAATAATATTTTTAATTACAAAATAAATTAATAATAATATTTTATTTAAAAATCATATAATAAAAAGAAAACAAAAATATTCAATAAGATATTGTCGAATAAGAAATTTAACAAGTGATAATATAAATACCAAATTTTTTTAAAAAAAGAATTCATTATGATACAAACGATGAAAATTTGATTCGGAAAAAAATGTATATATATGAAAAATATAGTTAACAATTTAAGACGGTGCATCAAAATTTGTAAATTGCATAAAAGTTTCGAAGTTGATATAATGTGTGATTTTGGCTTCCATGTTTCAAAATTGCGCTGTTGATCCCCGAACTTCCAAAAACGTTTATATTGAATCATAATACTCGTTAATTTTTTAAACGTATCAATAGTTTATATTGATAAATTAACCTTGAAAAAAATGAAATGACAATGTTTCTAAACTTTGAAAATTTTAAAAATAATACATAAATTATCAAAACCACTTATATAAAAAACCACTACTATTTACTCGAGAGTCATTTTTAAACAGTTTTGAAACTTCAAAGAATTCTCTTGCAAATTACAAACTTTGGGGACATCGCTTTTACATTATCTTAAACATTGAGGACCAATGTCGTAATTTTCTCGTAAAAAATAATGAATAGAATGCATAATGCATTTTCAGAATCAAGTCTGAACTTGATTATACATTATAATTAAAAAACCAGAATGTATTATAATTAAAATTTAAAATAGATAATGTTCTATTTCAAAATACACATTATCCGAATAATGTCTTTTCATAATTTGAAAACAACACAGTCTAATTGTAAGTGACCTTCGCTAGTGATCATTCGTAATCGTAACTTCTTCTGGTTAAGGGTTTTTGGTTTTTAACTTTTGATTTTTCTGGAGAGCATCTATAATCTTTATGGGGTTCTTCTTTATCCAACTTTCTCAGTTTGTTGTTAAAGCGTCCATTCACAAAGTTTGAATCTTGGAAACCAGTCGCTACCAGTAAGTCATTTCGTCTCTTTATTTGATTTTCTCGAGTTTTGGGTTTCTTTGGGTACTTGATTTTTCTCGGGAGTTAATACGGTTGTAGTAAATGTGAAGCTTGAAAAACCATTTGGCTTCTCATTTGATCTGTTGTTTAACATGTGAATCTGGAAACCAATTGCAGGCTCCTCCATGGAACTTTTGAAATTTAAAGAATATCTAGCATCTGTTATGTCACTGTGCAATTGATGCCGCAAATGTTGTTGATTGCCCTATCAGCGTCTTTGTATTTTATTGAATTGTTTGTCAAGTCTTAACTTAAACCTCATAGGTGGCTACTGTATCAGGTAGAGTTGATGTTATTGAGTATGAATGATCCAAAAGCAAATACCAGTCCTCTGTCTGATGATGTTCTTGCGAAACTTTTTATGGTCTCTGACTCTTCTACTTTGAAAGAGGCGCTAGAGCGGCTCATCCTTACAGCCAAAACTTCAGAAGGGCGCTCGGACCTAGCCTCCAAGCAAATCATTTTACCAGTCCTCGAACTTTGTCAATTTTGTCTTTGCTCTTCGACTGAGGAACTTTCTTTAGTCATAAAGCTACTTAGGAACTTATGTGCTGGAGAAATTATAAACCAGAACCTATTTATCGAACATGGTGGTGTAAGTATTCTTTCAACTGTTATATCCTCATATGGCCTAAATCTTGCTTTTGAAGCTGGGATACTTCGTGTGGTATTGCAAGTGCTGGGAAATGTTTCATTAGCCGGTGAAAAGCATTGCGAATTCATATGGAAACAATTCTTTCCACATGGATTTTGTGATATTGCTAAATTTCGGAGCTGCAAAACTTGTGATCCCTTGAGCATGATTATCTATTTATGTTTAGAGTGTAGCGATGAACGAGCTTCCGAGCTGATTTCCATTCAAGGAGATCAACTATTGATTGACATTGTTCAGACAGTTACCATAGGTACACACACGCCTTTCTCCATATTCATCGATGTTCATGTTGTTATAACTAAACTTTGATTTTTACAGCTGGTTATGAAGAAAGTTGGGTGAAACTTCTTCTATATAGAATTTGCATTGGATCGAATCACTTTAATTCAATTTTCAATTCAATGTCCGAGATGAAAATCCCTGATTTGTGTCAAACGATTCATTTTTCGGCTCATCATGGGGTTCTGTTACGTGTTCTTGCTGAAGGATTCAATGATTGCATTAGAGAATTTGTTGTTTCTAATGAGTTTTCCCTTATGTTATTCAACATTTTGAGAAAGGCTGTTGAGATTATTGATTTCAGTATTGGGCCAAAGTCATCTCTTCCAACTGGTTCAGCTGATATTGATACTCTGGGTTACTCTCTCTCCATTTTAAGGGACATTAGTGCTTTTGATTGTTCAACAACTTCAAGCCCTGAGAAACAGGATCCTATCTCTACATTATTTTGTACTGGGATCATTAAGTTCCTAATCGAATTGCTCCGGGATTTAGAGCCTCCTGCAATTATCAGAAATGCAACAATCCGCAACTCAGTCAACAACGGAGCAGCTCACCCATCATTGAAAAAATGCCCTTATAAAGGCTTTCGTAGTAACATCGTTGCTGTTCTTGGAAACTGTAGCTATCGCCGGAAGAATGTTCAGAATGAAATAAGAGAGCAAGATGGGATTTTCCTGCTTTTACAACAATGTGTTACTGATGAGGATAATCCTTACTTGAGGGAATGGGGTATCTGGTCACTTAGAAATATCTTGGAAGGCAACACGAAAAACCAGCAATTAGTTGCTGAACTAGAACTGCAGCAACCTGTGGATACACCTGAAATATCCGAACTTGGAATCCGAGTAGATGTTGATCCGAAGTCTGGTCGTCCAAAGCTTGTGAATTTAACACCATGAAGGTAAATCTAATGCTTTATATTTTCTGTTCTTTGATAGTCTCTCTTGTTTCTTATTTATTATGTTATAAGATGGACTAAAAGTACCATGAAAATACTGATTGCATAACAGATGTCTTAAGGGAATGAACCGGAGGTCACTGCTCCGATTCTAAGGTTGTTCGAGAAGAACGAAGACAGTCACGAATCTCATCATGTATTAAAGACTATGTAGATGCTCGAAACAACATAAGTATGGTTCTTGTTCATCATTGAAGGTATTAAACAACTATCTTCAAGAGCTTCTTCAGTTCATCACCTCACTTGCCGTCTTCTTACCTGTTTCCGGGTTACAGTTTTCTCCTCTCATATCAGAGTCTGTTACAAATATGTTGCAGTAAACTGAAATGCATGATTTTTTATAATGTGAATTGAGATGGAAGTGAAAGCTTCAAACTTTTCTTAAATAAAAGTATCAAAATCTCATCTTTTCAGTTCCTGGAGATATATCTATTGTACTAGACATGGTAACACGTGTTCACTATTATTACTCTGTGGCTACATTTAGAATTCATGAATTGGTTGATCACAAATGTCATTTGGTTCTGCAGAGTTTAGAGGGTAGAGTCTCTGACTCCTCCCTCAGTTACTCTCTGTCGTTCTAAATGCAAGATGACCTAAAGGCATCTTTCCTATTGGGGTGGGGTTGGGGGGGCTCAACTCAAGGGATCTATCTCTATTTAAAGGTCCCTTGTCTCAGTCTGGGCCCTTGATTCACAAATGGGTTTTGTAGATGATAAGGTTTTTGTACATCTCTAATTAAGTTGGTTGACAGATTATGAGAGGTTTAAACGCCATTACAGATTGTGGGGATGTTTAATAACAGCAGGAATTGATAGCAGTAAAATATCAGATGGTGTGGCTGATATATCTCACCTTGCCAAGTCGGTAGAGGAGAAAAAGCCAAAGCTCACATTCATACCAGCTACCTGGTCAATAAGGTGTCTCTTTCTTTCCCCATTCCTCGCCGGAATGTTACTGCTCCATTTACCAGTTCCGACCCCCGGCTGATTATTCTTCCTTTCAACAAGAAGCTGAAGGATTCAGAAGCTAGTTAGCCTTCCCTATATGGTGTGATTTCTGTGAACTTCTTTGCTTTTTTCTTTCTTTTTTTATGTGCAATGGCGTTACATTTTTGGTCCTCGTTGGATCTTAGCTTTGTAAGTTGCGGGATCTGCTTCTGTATTTTCTTCGGTTGCAAGTTCTTTTCTTTCCCTTTGTATTGGGCATTTTATTGAGTAAAGCTGCTACTTTTGTTGGTGGGTCTTCGGCCATTATCGTTAAGTTGTGATCTGGTTTAGTTTTTGTTGTGGGTTTGCAGTTTTTGGCTTGTTTTTCGGGGAACTTGAAAGTTTAAGTGAACATATTCTCCTGCCAGCCAATAGAGAGTCTGATAAACCTAATGGTGATGCTTCTTACTTTTTCTCCCTTTGCAATATTGTTCAAGAGCAATTTTCCTGCTTTCTGTTGAAGTTTTTAGGTTATTTACAACTCAAACTCAGTGTCTAATTGACAGATTCTTGCTCGAGTGCTTCAAAGATGCATTCTTCTGAACAAAAAAGGGTAACTTTAAGTTGGTTGTCTCTTTTGTGTGGTATTTTGATGTTGATCATTTTTCTTACTTTCTTAACTCCTTTCAGGCTGCATCTGAGTTCAACAGAACTTACCCAAATGTTAAATCCAGTGAAATGTCAATGAAAATGCTGATTGCGCAAGAGATGTCAAAGGAAATGAACACTGGAAGCAGCCAACCAAACTTGGTTGCAAAGTTAATGGGACTTGATGCCATTCCTATTCAAAGAATCTCTTCTAGTAGTAATCAGAGATTCGTGAACCGGGCTGATCCGAAAGATGTTCATGAACCACGGAGACAGTCATGGAACTCAACATGTGGAAGAACCAATGAAGAGGCTGAAAATAACACAAGAATGGCTCTTGTTCGGCAGAAATTCTCTGAAGCAAAGCGTTTATCTACGGATGGAACCCTCCGAAACTCTAAACAATTTCAAGATGCATTGGAGGTATTGAGTTCTAATAAGGATTTATTCCTCAAGTGTCTTCAAGAACGTACTTCAATATCCTCTGAGCAGCTTGACAATTTTTGTTCTGTTCCTCCTCCGGAGAGAAAGCGAATCACTGTTCTTTTACCCTCTAGAAATCAAGATAACCGCAGTTTTCCCGTTTTCGACCAAAAGAGTTCAGAGATAATCCATCGTGAAAGAGGCTTGGAGCATTGTAAGAGTGCAGCTCCACCAACCCGAATTGTTGTCCTGAAACCAGACAAGTTAAGTGATGATAAAGCCATCGGTTCTCCGCGTTTTCAACAATCGAAGCAACCGTGTGATAAACCAAAGGAAGAGGATGCAAAGGGAGTCAGAGAGCATATATATACAGACCTTGGCTGGCCTTGCAGAGACAAAAATTTGATTTCAACAGGCCTTTGCAGTGATGCCATGGTTGATCCTAGATTTTCGGACATAATGTCGCCATTGTCTAGACAGTCATGGGATTATGGTAATAAGATTGGTAGTCCATGCTCTTCTCCTTCATATAGTCAGATATTCTATTCACCAGACTATTTAGTTTGCCAAGAAGCAAAAAAACGCCTCTCTGAAAGATGGGCTACAATGGCTTATGATGCAGCATCCCAAGACCGGATACTTACCCGGAGAAGCTCCAAGTCATTAGGTGAAATGCTTTCGCTTTCCGAAGCAAGAAAGGTTGTGGAAGAGAATTCTTGTCTCGATTCGAAGGCTCAGTTGATTCATGAAACAAAGAGAGAGGGTGATTTTGATGAGTCTCTTCCAAGAAACCTTGTGAGATCAAATTCTGTTCCTGTATATTCACCTGAGTTTGGAACTAACTCAGACATTGCGGTAAAGAAGAAAATACAAGATAATTGCAAGGACGAAAACAAGACACCGAGTGTGAAATTGTCTATCAAAGGGATGCTGTCTAGTTTATTTGTCTCTAGAAACATAGTATCTGGTTTAGAGAAACCCAATACAAGGGATAAAAACTTCTCTTTCTCCAATGAACATGGCAACACAACCGATAATCCCTGTCGAAAGCCATCGTTGCCTGCCCAAAAGGGCAACATAGCTATGTTGTCTCCCTTGGTAATTTATAATCTTACTGAATCTTGTCCTTATTTTTTATGATCTTCGTGTTTAATCTTTTGATCAACTTTAGCAGCACGGAAGCCACTGCGAAAACCAGAACCAGCCGAGTCCAGTATCTGTATTGGATCCACATTTTGGAGATGAATGCATGGCTAGAAGTCTTCCACAATATGTAAAACATAATCAACGAGGTACAAGCTCGATTTCATAGATTTCGTTATATAAGTACGTGTAATATGCTATTATGTTGTACTCAGGTGCTAAGTTGGGACTCGATAGTTATTGTGGATCAAGCTTGATTGGAAAATCACCAGCTATTGGGACTGTTCCTCGGACAATATCATGTGATGATCTATCTCCATCATCTGCTTTACGCTGCTCGGAAACTCGTAAAAGTAACATGGAGCCAGATTGGATGATGTTTGCCACAACATTACTATCCGTTTCTGGTCTGCAACACGTCACCATATCCAACTTCACTTGGCATTCACCCGAAAGTCCCTTGGACCCTTCTATTAGAGACACTTACGTCGATCTAAAGGATAATGAAGTGATATACGAGGCGAACCGTAGGCGAAACCGGTCAACTAGAAAACTCGTCTACGACTGTGTAAACACAGCATTGCTACATATAACAGGATCTTGGTTAGACTACTCCAATCCAGAGAAGACGAAAAGAAATATGGAATCAGAAAACGCCGATTCCCTACTCGGGGATAAAGTACTTGACATTGTGAACTCGTGGTTTAGCATCGAATCTCGATGGTTATCGAATAACGATGAGGAAGATAACATAAGTGCAGTGGAGATGGTAGCGAAGGATGAAGTTATCGGGTTGTGGTGGATGGATCATGTTAAAACGGAGATGAACGATGTGAAGGGGAAGATTGCAGGGACAATGCTGATGGATTTGATGCATGAAGTTGTTGTTGAATTGGCTGGTAGAGTTAATAGTGATGTGTATTGTTATTGGTAATGTGATATTTTC
The DNA here is from genome assembly GCA_009725065.1 of Utricularia reniformis. Classification (NCBI taxonomy): domain Eukaryota; kingdom Viridiplantae; phylum Streptophyta; class Magnoliopsida; order Lamiales; family Lentibulariaceae; genus Utricularia; species Utricularia reniformis. The sequence goes on from RWGZ01000039.1 coordinate 22,693, forward strand.
TCCATTCAAAACTCTTGAATAAGCTTGATCCGGTTTCAGTGTCTAAAGTTGAGGATCAAGAGCGTCGAGGTACATTTTTAACACCAAACCTGAATGCCTTCTCAACCTATAAATATTGTTAACTTTCGAGTTCTAATTTCATATAAAGTACTCATAAAGTTCTAACTTCTCAACC
>RWGZ01000040.1:0-22764 GCA_009725065.1 Utricularia reniformis
ACTTGGAAGCTGAAAATTGGATCTAGCTTCGATCTTTCATGCGGCGAGGGCTCGGTTCTCCGGTTTCTTCATTGTAAGGTTGGTGCTGAGTAGTCCCTGAAAGATATCATGTAAACAAACAGATGAGTTAAATACAGCAAATCCAAAATATGTCGCTAAATTGGCTACAATCCCCGATTAGAATGAGGATTACGAATCCTTAAGGAGTTTGGTTAATCTGCTAGGAAGGGTTTAACTTCAACAAAAGATGCACAAGTATAAGACGATGTGTCGGAACATTTCGGTTCCATGCTTGATATGAGATAAGCAAAAGAACAAGTGTAATAAAAACAAACGGCATGAGATATGATTCAAGAAAGTCGAACTAACTTGTCCAAGTTGTAGAGAGTGCGGAGAGTCGACTAGTTGCTCCCGGAAGACAATCTCCGAGTGACAGAATGACCCTTATCTATATATGAATAAAATTGCATTGCATTGCATTGCTTGGTATACCATATATTTAAGCACCTGGATAATATAAAAGAATGAAGAAAGCATAACCTTGTCGTGGATGCCTCTTGTTACCATATGAAAATGTGGAGCTTTGAAAAGTAAAGCTGTGTGACTGTGAGTATGAAGGTAAATGCTGAAGTTGGTTGATATACGTTGGTCTTGGATTGCGCTTCCCATTATTATTCCCTACGGTAAAAAAATCGGAAAATTCATAACGAAAAAGGTATAAATGAATCAATCGACACCAGAATAAAGCAACAATGTACCTGTGATTTCATAATCAGGATCCTCTATCAATAGCTACTCTTTGAATCTTCTATCTTTCTCGCATCCTCATTCACTTCTTCATGCCATCCCTTTCATCATCTGAGTTCAACTCCTCAATTGAACGAGGGAGGCTCATGACTTATATGTCCAGAAACAAAAGGACTTTCAGCAAGAGGATAAAGCTAGAACCAGACATTGATCTAAAGTGAAATGAGAAAAATAGATCATTGAAATATTAAATGGATCATGTCAACCAAAAAATCTTTTGATATGAATCCCACTTGTTACAAGTCTTTTGTCGGTTGACGATTTCTAGTCCTAAACAAAATTCATAAATTAGTTCTTGAATTAATGAAAATTTCCATTGCATTAAAAAAAATTTCCACCAAAAAAGCTAGGTTCAAAGCCACCAAAACAAGCAAAAGGGTCCCCCAAAGTGAGAAAATGGTTCCCTCCATTTATTTTTTGCTAGTTTCCTTGGATGTTCAATGCAAGTTGCAGAAAATTATTTTAAGTAAAAATAAGGCAATAAATTACACAGAACCATTCTAAATGTAAAGATTAAACATGAACCCAAAAGGCTTAAAAAATAAATACTGTGAAAGAACAAGATAAAGCATATATTGATGGGAATTTTATTGAGATCGACAAAAATATAGCAGGCATATTATATAGAACACACCCTAAATACTAACTCAGAAATTTTACAAAATGACAATCCACCATCACAAATATTATGCGAATGAATACTAAGAACAGTATTTGATGGGAATCAACTCGAGCAATTCCGGAAAGCAAAATTGCAAACGTGGAATATTTTTTAATTAAAAATAAATGCGTGCACGATCTGAATTCATCAACTGATACGATAAGAAACACACGGTAAAAAATGAACTAATGTGTAAATTAATATATAACCGAGATTTTGAAAAATGAAAGAGAAATCAGCCAAATCAAGAAACTATACTTGCCTTAGATAAGATGCCGGAAGAATCCCAAGTCCGCAACTTCTGGGAATTTTTCCGCGGGAGCGAAGAACGAATGAAGCTGGAGAATAACAGCCGTCGATTGTTTCTGTTGGCCGGACGCATTCGTCCTGAAAGTTATATTCATTGGGCCCGGCCGGCCTGCATTTTGTTTTAATAATAAATGTATTATTATATTAAATGCAATATTATATTTAATTTTAAGACATAAGATTTTTAGTGGATCCATATTATTATACTCGTCAATATCAAATATTTTTATTTTTAGATATTATTTTATTTCTCATCAACATAATTTTTTTTATTCTCTTTCATCTATATCATTTCAAATAAAATTAATTATATATAATTCAATTGTATTTTTCTAATTAAATACAACAATTAAATATTTAACTTATATCATAAATATATATATTCGATGTTATATTAAAATGTTATGTATATCTTATTTCGTATTAATCCAAATTTCATTGTTTAATCGTATTTTTTTCGATGTTATATGATAATAATATTTAGTTATCAATTTTTATAAGAAATTTTATTTATATTATATTTATAAAATATAATTTATTAAATAATTAAATTAAAAATTATTTAAAATAATAACAAAATAATGGTTTGATGAGAGAGAAACGTGGCTAAAGCCATACCCAAATGGTAGCCAAAGCAGTTAGTATGGTACTTTAGTGGGGTTTCAAACCGCATTTTTAAATTGTCTTGGACACCATTAAAGATAATCTAAAAATGGGTTACGACTAATTTCATACTCTATAAATAATAATTTAATTTAATTTAATTTAAATTATTTAATTATTACATCTTATGAATATTTATGAAATACCCAACTCAAAATTGGTATACATAATTATTACCAAAACTTTGTTATTATGGCAATAATCAAGTTTAGTCTTTTGTAAATCCATCAAAATCAATACTTGAATTTCATTGTTTATGTGAAGTTGTTTTTCAATATTTTTAATTTGGATAAGATAATCCTAAAATTTGAGACTTTAATTCAAAATTTGATCTTAATTTTGTATGATTATTAATTTTGAAGGTCAATAATTTATTAAATAAAAATGACCAAATTTGATAAAAAATAATGATGATTATGAAGACCATTTCTTATTTCTAGAATAAATAGTTTGTTTTTTTCTGAAAGGGAAGTGAATGTGAAGACACCCGGAATCTCAGTTCTAGTCTGTGCATCTCACGAACCAATAGTAATGGGACGGCGCTATACGCTCGTTTACCGGCGCGTATTCCGCGATAAATGGACCCCACTAGACCTACGCATTTAGTGCTTTTGTCTGTGGCGGACGGAGCGCTGCATTAAATTCCTATACTTTCAGCTCTGCCAAGTCATGATGAAAGAAAACGAATGGCTTTCTGGAATGGCAGAGACAGAGGGTAACCCAAAACGAAGACAGACATGGCTCCTGCTGCTCCAAGGAAAAAAATAAAGAAGAAAATTTGAATCTTTGTGTTCGATTGAATTATAAAATCATGTTTTCTTTTTGTGTTTTCTTCTTCAGAATGTAGAATAAAGGATTCAACTGTAATGAATATCTATGACCACTTCTTCGTTGAAAACCGCCATCTCTCCTAACTGCCCTTCTCAGTTCACGCCTGTAAGTAATGTTTCTTGTTCTTGATTTATGTTTCTGTATTCATGTATTATGATGTTTAGATTGAAGAAGGTAATGAAGAGGGGATTGGTTTCAGAGCAAGCTCTCCAAGTTTGTATTATCAGCATCATCCTACTCCGTTGTATTCGGACAATAAAGGCTGTTCGAAAAAGAAGCGGCCGGAAAACGATGAGTCTGTCGGAGTTTTATATAACAAATGTCGGCCGAGCAACAGGGAACGATTTACAGTTGTTACCTTGGAAAGCAATGGAGGTCACCGTCTTTCTGGTGCGAGTCCAAATGGGATTTTCAAGTCCTTTTTTGGTTTGAAAAAGAGTCCTTATTCTTCAGACGGCGGCTCCGTCGAGTCAAGAGGAGATAATTGGAAGATAGTAGTGGCGGAGCTCTCGAACAAGCTTGTGAATGCTTCGAGGAAAAGAGATGAAGCCATTGCTGAAACTTCTAAACTGAAATACTCCATGGCTGAGCTTGAGAAGAAGCTTAATAAGCTTGAAATCTACTGCCAGAGCTTGAAATCTGGGCTTCAAGTTTGCAATGGCGGCGCTGCTAACCAGCAGAAAGAATCTCCTTCTCAAGTTAACTATTCCTGCATAAAAGTTGGGGATCCACAGAAAGTTATTCATCATTTCCTGGTCATGGTATCTGAATCACGATCATCCGTTAGAAATCTGAGCCGTGCTCTAGTTCTACAGTTCACACAAATAGGAGTAAAAGTACACGACAAAGCATTCTCATTTGCAAAGAATCCCAGAAACTCTCATCTCTACCTTGAAGCTTTACTAAACCAAGCATTCTACGAAGATTTCGAATCAATTGGCTTTCAAAAGAGCTCTTCAAACCCAGTTCTGAATCCAATAGATCATTGTGAATCCAATTTCGCAATGTTCAGTCGTCTGCAAGAACTATCATGGGAAGAAGTTCTGAGTAAAGGAACAAAACGTTTCAGTGAAGAGTTCAGCAAATTCTGTAACAGTAAAATGAGCAATATTGTAGCTATGTTGGGATTGAACCATGCTTGGCCTGAACCACTTTTACAGGAGTTTTTCAGAGCTTCAAAAGCCATCTGGTGTGTGCATCTCTTAGCTAATTCAGTTCATCCTCCCTTACCGATTTTCAGAGTTGATAAAGCAGCAAGTTTTGATTCTGTTTACATGGAGGATGTGCTTCAAATGCTTGCAGCACCATCCATGGTGAAGATGATGATTACACCAGGCTTCTACGTTTATGATAACGTTGTGAAGTGCAAGGTTCTTTGCAGGAGCTGAACAAGAACAGTTAAATTTACTCTACTTTCCTTGTTTTTTGAACTTTTACCTGGTTCTGAAGCCTATTTATCCATAACAAGAACACAGAAATGATAGAGATGCACATTACTTGTGTAATAAATACTTAACTATGACACTCCATTCTGTAGAGGGAGAGCTTCTTCTGCTTTCCTCTTCTTGGATTTTGATTCTTTAACAAGCTTGTTTATGTGGGAGATGTACGAATCAACGTTGAATTTCCTCTTGCAACCTGCGTAATTCATGTACCGGATTTTTCCGAAAACTGGGCGTTCTTTCCACCCCTGAATGATAATAAAACAGCAGATCATTGTAACATTTTTTAAGCTCCGTTCGGTTCAGTTCTATTACCTGGTCATGAACTCCACAGATTGACCACATGCATCCAACGTAACCATTTGGATCCCTTCCATCGAGATGATACTGAAATGCAGTGAAGGATGAGATGATCTGTTAAGGAAGAAGATCAATGAAAGGAGAGAGAGCACCTTGTCATTCAAGAAAATTGAAATTGCTAGAGCTTCCTCTGGTTCATTTGTCCACTCGAGAATCTTTTTAGCCCAATACATTCTGCATTTAGTTTTCAAGTTCCATGTAGCAAATCGTAAGATCAACGACATTTAACGATTTCATGCGAAAGCACTTGCCTCATGAAACCATGCATTTTTCCATAATGAACCAGTTCTAATTGTGAAGCATTCCAAAGCTGGAAGGTAAAAAAGAGGATGCTAAGCGCAAAATATTTCTACAATGCACAAAAAGTAACCGTCATTGCTTACTTGATCCGCAGTTTGGCCTTTCTCGAGTTGTTCCTTCCTGAAACAGAAGATAAATTTGAAGGTGTTCATCAAAAGATAGATAAAAAACAGCACAAAAAAGCTCACGTATATATATGTTCACGCTTATCAGAAGCATGGTCAATCAATGTCTTACGAGCCCACTCCCAGGCACCTTGTAAAGAATCATAATTTTGTTGGTAATAGCAGAAGTTATCAGCAAGTTCCCTTCGGACAATTAACTCTTCCAAAAATGCATCCACAGCCTAATAATTGCAATAAGTCGCATGTTATGCATCAAAGAGTAGTGAATAAATACACACCTGGGGATGCAATTTCCTGAATTTTTGTGCTTCTAAGGCACATCTTTGAGCTGATATCTGCCCAAAGTGTAGATAAGGGGAGAGACCAGACAAAGATTTTGGCTTCACTGGATCATTCCTAGCCGTTTGATAGCTTTTCAGTCTTGTTGTCAAGAACCCTTCTTTCTTCCCAATTAATACTTCTGTAGCTGCTTCTTCACCTGGTTCGCACCATTGAACTTCAGGAACTTCTGCTCCCTGCCTGGCCATACTGTCATTTTTCAATCAGAAAATACAAATGATGACAAAAACTTCATTTTTTAACCTGACCTCACAACTCTTTCTATGATCTCATCCCAATTGATAGAGTTTACAGAGGAAGGCCATCTTATTTCTGGAGATTTTAGTTCAGGATATTCAACCAGGTACTCCGGGAGGCGTTTGTGTATTTTTCCTCTAATAGTTCTGGCTCCATATTCAAGTTTATCTGAGGCTACCCATAATGGAACTACATTATGTGCATCAACTTCGTGGATTGCCACAGATCCATTAACCCTCTTACAGATCTCTTCTTTCCATTTCTTCACTTCCCGTAATGGTGAGAAATCCGTCACTAAAAGTGAAGCTCCACATTCATTTAAGAAACTGGGAATGGTGTCCACAGCCTCACCCTAAATGAAACCAGGACCAAGAATTAGGCGGTGATGTTTCACCAAAAGGGAGAGTAAATTTTTTAAAGTAATCAATCACCTGGAATAGGAAAAAGGGGATACCGAGATTGGACTGAAGATCGAAATAAAGCTTCTTTAGACCTCTGAGCATGAAACCAAATTGTCGAGCTTTCGCGCCCTTGAACTGATGGAACAAATTGAAGGCTATGGCAACAGAAACATCCCGATTCTTAGCCTGACTAACAGCGTGGATCAATGCCCAATTGTCCTTCAACCGTTGATCCCTAAACATCCAATATACCACCGGACCCGATGGATTCACACCCACGACTTCATTCAGTACCCGAATTCTTCCTAGTTGAACCGCAGGAACCGAGTAAGCCATGTGCGAAGTGCAGTAAGGGAATCAAAGGTGCGACTGCGAAGGGAATAATCCGAATGAGGGTTTACATCAATCAACTCCAAAGAAAATGGAGGGAAAGCGAAGTTTAGTCGACAATGGCGTGGTTTCCAGGACACGTTGCGTCAATCTGGACCCTCGGTTTTTTAAGTACTGGATTCTCCTTTTCTCTCTTTATTTTAATGTATGCAACTACAACATGTTTTACGTGTATACAGAGCAAAAAATTCATTCCCGTTGATCCAAGGATGAAGTTTACAGTTTACACAGTTCTTCTTCGTCTGCAAGCTCCTTCACGTTTTCCCGTCTTACCCCAGCTTTTGCATTGCAGAATCGAGCACGTTAAATTACTGCTAATCGCCATTGAAACTGATTCCTTCATTGCTGAAGCTTTATGTTCCAGTACCTTCATCGTCCCTTGTTCTTTTTCATGTTCAGATTTCAGATCATCTTCAGCTGAGGACACAATCTCAGCAAACCAACTTAGGCAATTATCAGCATTTCCAGGTTCACCTGAATATATCATAACGAGTGTTCTTGCTGTAAGGGTATCGAGATCGATCGCAGAAAGTGACGATTCATGTCCAATCTCTTCTGATTCACATCTTGGAGGAGAAGCTTCCTGGTTCTCTGGGCTTATAGGGTACATCAACTCTGCCTCACTGGTTGAAGCAACTGAATTTGAAGGCTCTGGAGATGGCTCGTTTACAGAAATCGTAGAATTCAAGTCGAATTCGAATATAGTTCCTGATAACATTTCACCACTCTTTGCAACCGGAGTCGTTTCAAAACTACTACTCTTCGGTAACGAGTTCAAATCGAAGTCCATCAAGTTTGAATCATCAGAGTTTTGTTCATGAAGCAGAGCCTCCATTGGACTAACTGAACTTGACACCGGTGACTCGATCTGTATCGGCTGGTTCAGATCAATCGGAAAATCCGATGTTCTTCCATTAGAGTTTAAATCAGTTGCATGAACAACATGTTTGCCCTTTTGATCATGCTGCAGAATAACAGGAAGCTCAAGATCCAACATGTTCCGATTACATGGAGATGCTGGAAAGAAGTGCGATCGCAGAGCATTCCTCGTCGTTTGCTCCAAAACCCGACTGTGTGGATAATGCTGTGTAAGAAGCCAGCTTGGTTGCGATAACACTGAATGATTCAGACCGAATAAGGCTTGCGAAGATAGCTGTGATGTCCTAGAACGCAAAAAGCTCTGCCTCAGCTTCATTTCCTCCATCAACTCTCTTTGTCTTCCATACAGTCTATGGAGCTCCTGGACCTTGTGGAGCAACAAAAGCAATTAGATTCTGAACCATAAGTTACACAAAAGGAACAACTTCAGAACCTGATATCGAAATGTGGATTCATGCTTTTGCATTATCCACTTCATCATGTTCTTGTCGTAGTCTCTGTTATCGCACCACTGTACCGGACGGTTAGAGACTCCTTCATCTCTATATCTGTAGCTGCTGCCTGGTAAGTTAAAGCTACCTAAACCTTCGTTATGATTCCCATCTTGGTAATGCATTGGAAAATAGCTTATGTAGCGCATTTACCTACAAGGATAATCAAAATCACTTTTCAGGAGCAAAATTCAAGAGATTTGAGATCCATGTGTGCTTGCAGTTTCTGTAAGGCTGGAGCCTGATGAGAAATCAGGCGCAGAAGTTATATTATCAAAAAGGGATTCAAGTGTGAAACATATGGATACTCTTTGACCCAGAAAAGGAAAACAGAAAGAAGGAAAGAAGATCATTCTCATGATGCGAAGATGAGAAAAAAAAGGCATCAATTAACACGCGAATCTACAAAGGCGACAGAGAGAGAACAAAAACAGTAAACATAGGCACAAAGTAGAACGCATTTTCAGAAGAAAAAACCAGCAATCTGAAGAAAAAGACGAAACCCAAAAGTAATCAATTACCTTTACAGAACGACGGGAAGAGAAATCATGATGGGCAGCGAAGAGAAGAGAAAATGAGGAGTTCTTCTTCTTCTTCCTTGACAAGCTTGGACTGGTATGGAGGGTTTTCAACCAGTCTCGGAAAAAGGGAAAGAATCCCTGAAAGCGAGCATAATTTTGTCAACAAAAAAAGTCTGAAAAAAAGGAAAAAGCAAAACTTTAGAGAGAAAATGTGACTCTACCAAGATAACGACATGCAATGGACTTGACTGAAACTGGAAGTGAATTCATTCGCATCAATGGACAGGGCCCAGAAGCTTGGTAGATGAAGCTTTAATGGAGTTCATTAAACCATAATTCATAATTCTTCCCTTAATTCTCATTTGCTTATACTACAGTTAGCCACAGACCAACAGTGACTTATAACTATATCTTTCCCATATTCCCATCTTTGCAATCACACTTTACATCATCAGGAACCTGTAACTATATCAGTATGGCGAAGCTTAACCATAAAAATACACTATTTCTCATCTAAACTCTCTTCAAAGACTGTTTTTTTCATTAGAAATTGACAGATTCATTCTACATGAATAATTGTATCACTGCTCTGCTTAACCCAGGAGCAATAAATATCTCTTACCTCAAGTAATGGACCCAAATTATAAAGAGGGTACTGATGAATGAGTATAAATTATGCAACGTTGTCTCTCTTTTGTGTCCACAGCATTACTAGCGAGAATCCCATAAGTGACATTGTAACAGTCTGCAAAATACAACTCAGAATTTGTGATCATAAAGCAAGAGAGAGTGAAGAAGTAGTCTTAACAACTCTCCCCATGTAAAAACTTACAGAAATCGCAGGGGGTATGCTGACAAGTGGATCTTTAAAGAATCTATTTGCAAGTGCAAGTGCCAAAAGACTGCTTTGCATTCCTGTAATAAGGTGACGAATCAGTTACAACTTAACTTCCATTGTAATAAAATTCAGTGAGCAACCTGTCTCATAAGATAGTGTTCTTTGTAAAGCTTTGGCATCAGGAGAATCACGGAAAATGAGACCGGTGAGACCATATCCAGAAGCAAATGCTGAAAGATGAAATGCAATCACCAAGAACAGCACTGATATCCCAGAAGGGGATAATATTGACTTCACATTGATAGCAAGTGGGGCTCCAACACAAAGAGCAGTAACAAAAACTGAAAGCAATGGCAAAAGTGATCGAATTGCATCACAAAATCTGGGAAAGAACCTGCAGATCAAAGGAGCAAGTGAATGTAACCTATTATTCTAATGGAGATTCATCATTCATGGCAAGGAGTAAGATGATATGTACCTATTCAAAAGTAATCCAGTTAAAATTGGCGTAACTACAATTTGCAGGATATTTGCAATCATGCCCTTGACATCCACAGGTAACTTTTGGCCAATAAGGAAGAAGGACAAGAGTGGAGTAACAAAGACAGCAGTAGCAGTGGACAAGGATGTCATTACAATGCTAAGAGGAGCCATACCAGGATCTGTTAGAAAAGTCGCATAGTTCGAGAGCTGAGCTCCGCTAACGCAAGAAGTCAACATTATTCCAGCAGCTGCAACAAGAAACACATCAAATATGGCTTTGTGAACCTCTTATCTGGTTTGGTGTACAATAGAATTACCTAATGATGTTGGCAGGCCGAGAACTGTCATTGAAATATAACCAAAGAGATATCCTAGAAGGGGTTTCATGATAAACTGTCCGATGTAACCGGTAAGAATGGCCGATGGCCGACTCAATGCTTCCATAAAATCCTTTTCAGTTGAATTAACTCCAACTGCAAACATCAAAAAGCCTAAAGCTGGAGCATAATACCTAAATGTCGAAAACTAAAGCTGTTATTTTACTAATATAATGCACAATGAAGTCATAACTTAAATTTTCGATAAACAAACCTGCTGGAGAACCAAGTGAATGAAGGAGGATATATGATAGCTAAAAGTGTACTTGCTATAACTGCTTGAGGTAGAAAAGAGCTAGCTCCCTTTAAAACATTCATGAAGCTTTTCTCTTCTTTAATCTGAAATAAATGAAATCATGGAATGAGGATTTAAGAAATCTTAATCGCCATTAACATACATCTTAAGTTAAATCAACGCAATGAGACATAGAACCTTAAAAGTTCCTGATGCATTACTGGAAGGCAGATCCTCAGGTAAATTTCCAGAGACAGAGTTGGCGACAATTAACTTTCTCGATGTCCCACCTACCAATGACTTCCCAGTCAAAAAATTAAACGGACCGCAGTGCAAACAAGAAAACTGATAACGTTAAGGGCAAGAAAATACTAAAGACGCGATACTCACATAACCCCAGGTGAAATGATGAGCATGAATGCCGCAGTCCTGCAATAATCTGAATTTGAACACCATTTAAAAATGAACTGATAAAGAAGTCGAGAGAAGAATCAACCATTAAATTCGACGGCGTCTCGCATACGGAGAAAGGAGTTGTCTTTGGCGGGATCCTGCCGGATAATCCCGGTTCTGTCAAAATGGTAATTGTAACGGCGGTGCAGAAGCTTTCCATCGGCGTTAATTCCGTTTGTTTCAACTCCCAAGACACTCCCCACGACGGTAACGAAAGTCAAAGCACGGTGACACGTCATCTTACAAAAATACCAGTGTAAAATTGCAAACGTGTATAAACTATAAATAAGTGGAATAATTATTTCAAATAAAGAAAATAATATTCATTATTATATCATTAAATAAATAATATCTATCTAAATATACTAAAGAGATTCACGTTTGATTTTTTTGACTTTTCACACATTCACTTAGACAAAAATATCTATTATTTCTTCATAAATTACAAAAATGATATCATTACTTATTATCATTACTTTTTATAGTAAAATTTATTGAAAAGTCAAAAATATCTATTATTTCTTCATAAATTACAAAAATAACATTATTACTTATTATATTCACCTTTTATAGTAATATATAACAAAAATTCATTTATATTTTGTATTACATTCACTTTTATATAAAATACTAAAATGTCTACTTTTCTTTATAAAATAACATTATTATTTTATTATAATGAAATACATAAAGAATCATGTTTCTTCCTAAACAAAAAATATATGATTTTCTTATAACAATATAACTATTATGCATAATGAAAATGAGAAAATGCCTACATCTTTAATGTTTAAAATTGTGTAAATATGAAATCCCAAATTTATAAATTTATATTTAATTCATGAAATTTCAAACAAATATAATCATATTTTCTTCCTAAACAAACTTTACATTATTCTCTCAATAAAATTAAATAATATACAAATTGTATTTATATGCATGCTAAAAACATGGCATATCTTTTTTACATGATATTTAGTGTAGAGATTTATGATTAGGAAGTTTAAATATTTTAGTGTAATAAATAACATTAAATTATAGGTAATATATAAAATAGAAGAAATAATAATATTAAGAGTATTTTTTCTTAAAATACACAATTAAATATAAAATTATCAAAATATCTTAAAAACATACTACAAGAAAAATGTGCGTAGGACGTGTGTGGCACTAGTACTACAATAAAGCGTTTGGTAGTTTATTAATTTCTCCAACATTGCGCCAACCATTTTTTATTAATTTCCCCAACTGTTTTTTATTATTTTTTGTTTTTTACTTAATATATAATATAATTGTTTAAAGAGCTACACACAGTACAAATGCGAGGAGTTGGTCTATCTTCCAATGAAGTCTATGAGATTATCTATAACGGCCGAGAAAGTCGTATGGAAATACGATTTCTCTATCGTTATCTCTATAACCATGGACGCTGACATGTCATAATGAAAATACAGAGAGCGGACAAGGGGTTGGGTTGTGGAAGAAGCTTTTTTTAATTTTATTTATTTATTTTGTTTATTATTTATATTCTATTATATAATCTATATTTATTTAATTATATTATAATTATAATTAAATATAATTGTATTAAAATTATGTATATTAATTTAATAATTAAATTTTGTAACTTGTTTCGAATTAATTATTGAAAATGCGAGACATGATCAAATCGAAACTTATAATGTGTTTAGAGATTATGATCAACCGTATGGTTCTATAGAATTGGAACCAATACAAAGAGTAATTGATCCAAGTTTTCAATTTTCTTGATCAATTTTATGTGTATTTATAATCTTTTTAAATATATTTGTAGTTAATTTATTTTAATGATAAAGTAATATAATATAATATTCAATTCTATAAAATGTAATATAAAATTTATTAAAATATTGATTTTAAATTAATTTTAAAATATTAAAATTGAAATGTAATATTTAATGATAAATAAGGTAATAAAATAATAAAGTTGATGAGATAGAAAGATAAAATGAAATTTGGAGAGAGAAGATAATGTGGATAAAAGAGAAATAAATAATGATTTAGATGAGTGAGAATTTTTAAAAGTAGAAAGAGAAAATGATGTAGATGTAAGAGAATGATGATGTATAGAGAGATTTATACGGTGTAAATGGATTTGGGCACGGACAATGTTACAGGTAGCCTAAAGCACAAAGGAAGAGGAAGCCGTCACTCCGCTCCCTGTATCGAACATTCATCTTACATTATTGTTCGTATAAAATATTTTTTCGTTTTGTCCCTCCGTAGCCCCATTTATCACAATCTTTAATTGATCCATGTCTCTTGAATCTTATCATCCTTATCTATAGGCTCTTCCCTCTCCAAGAGACAACACCGCCAACTTTTTTTATTAAACCGTCAACTTTTAAAAATTATTTTTTGATTCATTATTTTATATAATATAATTGTTTATAATATAACAAATAAATAATGATTAATATGAGTAAATTATTAACATTATTTTATTTTAATAATTTTAAAGTTATTTATTTAAATATGTAATTTCAACGTTTCGAAATAGAGATATTAAAAACGAGCACGAAGTAATCATATAAAAATATAGTCAAAACATTGAAATATAATATAATACAATAACAAATTTATAATAACGAAACGTCAGAGATTATCATAATTAAAAATATTAAAATTAATATATAATATTTAATGATAAATTGAATAGTAAATATACAAAGTTAATGAAATAGAAAGATAAAATTAAATTTGGATAGATATAATAATATTGATGAAAAATAAATAAAAATTAATGTGCAAAAGTGAGAAATAGAAAGATAATATTATGAAGATATAAAACAATGATGATATCCAGAGAAATGTATATGACGAAAATTGTTTTGGATGCGAACAAGATTACATTTAGTCTTATGCACCTACATTGCAACAATAAAAATACATGAATTTTATTATTTAATATTCAAAGTAAAATTTTCAACACAATTATCTTATAAATATTTGTATTTTTTAATCATTCAAAAACATATTATATAACTAACAATTATCTATTAATTTGTGTCCAAATTTGTTAATCAATATAAATTATTGTCATACATTCAAATCTATCAATTAATATTTTACACACACGTCTAACCAACAAAATCACACTTACTTAAATATTTTTATATAATCATCAGATATGTATAATATCACGATAATGTACAATATAAAATATAAAAAATCAGAAGTGTGAATATAAAAAAAAATTATAACTAACAATTACTTATTAATTTGTTTCCAAATTTCTTGATAAATATAAAATGTTGTCATTCATCGAAATACACACACCATATAATCTACAAAGTCACACGTCCAAGGGACGTGAATTTTGCTAGTCACAATAGTTTTGTGCCAATTTATCGTTAATTAGTCAAATCTATATTTTCTTGTAGGCTAAGAAATTAAATAGAGAAATTAACTGATTAAATTTGATAAAAATAAAAAATGTATTTCCAGTAATTTTATACATTATATAGGTTTCTAAGTCTAATTTTAACCAAAATTAATTCATTTTCAACTCTTATCATTTCAAAACTTCAAGAATTTGCTTCTCTTCCATAACAAGTATGTTATTTTTTTAGTGCAATACTCATTATAATATAAAAACGAAATATGTTTTTGGGTTTTACATAATTGAATGGATGGTGTGTATTCCTTCATTAAAAAGTTTACCATAGATAGTACGTCAGTGCATGATAATATATATTTCTTATTTTTGCAAAAATTAGAATGAATTGTGCGTGTTTAAAAAGTATGTATTTTAATAACATAAAATATATTATATTTTTTATGCTCGAAAAGGCATACATGTTTGTAACCTTGATACATTTGAAAGTATTTTGGTCGTTTTACTCTTTGATATTGTTCTTTGAGTGAGTTTGACAGGCGTTTATGCATTGTGATTACAATTAACAGTTGAAAACCTGCAAATATGTCACAAATTATAGAAATAAAATGTATTTTGAAATTGTATTTACGAAAAACATTATTATAATTATATACTTACTCACTTGATTTTAATTGTATATTTGAAAAATATATGAAATATTATATGTGTAGCATTAAAATAATGAAACACAAATACTTGAAGTAAGATACTTTTAAATGTTAAGCGATATGAAACAATTAAAATATTATAATTATTAGGAATTTTATATAAAAAATATATTAATTATAGATTTTTGAATTATAAATAAATATAATATTAAATAAACAATTTGTAGATAACGAAGTGATGTTCTCGGTGGCAATTCAATTTGATATTTTTATTGTTTATGAGTCATTACGGTGGAGGATATATAGAATAAAAAAACATGATTGAAAGCAAAAGAAAAATTCACAATATGGGTTAGTTGCATGAATCATTAGTAGATAATGGGTAATTTTGTAAATAAGAATGATAATATTACCTTAATAAAAATTCTTGGGGATACAACATGGATGTTGGGCAAGAATTTTATTTTGATACGAATGGTGCACAAGAGTCATGTAATTCATAATCTTGCATGATTGTTTTGTTGTATCGTGTGGGTGATAATCATAAAATAGTAGAAATCGCAGGAGATTCAAAGTTGAGGAAGAGGGCTTTACATATAACAATTTTATGGATAGAGATAAAGATGGAATGAACATGTGAAATGAATATGATAGCACATTCATTTCATGAGAATAAAAAATTATTAAATACAATAAATGATATAAAAAATAGAGTCATAATTGGATAAGATATTCAAATTTATCAATTTTTACACACTCACAATATTTTTTTTACTTAATATTGTAAGTGTGTATCAAGTAAGTTAATTGTATATGATATTCAAATCTATCAATTAATATAATCATTATATATGCATCATATCACGATAATATACAAATATAAAATATAAAAATCAGGAGTGTGAATATAAAAAATTATTTATAACTAACAATTACTTATTAATTTGTTTTCAAACTTCTTGATAAATATAAAATGTTGTCATTCATCGAAATACACACACCTAATAATCAACAAAGTCACACGTCTAAGGGACGTGAATTTTGCTAGTGACAATAATTTTGTGCCAATTTATCATTAATTAATCAAATCTACTTTTTCTTATAGATTAAGAAATTAAATAGAGAAATTAACTTATTAAATTTGATAAAAATAAAAAATGAATTTCCATTAATTTTTTTACATTATATACATCTCTAAGTCCAATTTTAACCACAATTAATTCATTTTCAACTCTTATCATTTCAAAACTTCAAGAATTTGCTTCTCTTCCATAACAACAAGTAAGTTATTTTTTTAGTGCAATGTTAATATATAGCTTAAGTTCTTAATTTAATTTTATTAATTTGAGCACTTCTTAGTAGTTAATTGTTCATGATATTAGTTTTAAGTTTATAATTTCAATTAAATATTTTTGCATGAATAATTAGTGATATTAGTTATTTTTCAACTTTAATTTGTTTAGCTTAATTTTTTTATTTTATTAATTTGATTACTTCATTAGTTATTAATTGTTCATTATATTAGTTTTAAGTTTATAATTTCAATTAAATATTTTTGCATGGATAATTAGTGGTATTAGTTATTGGTCAATTTAATCTAGTTTAATAATTATATTTGCATTGTATGTCAACTTTATTTAAGTTCTTGTAATTTTATTTTTTCATTCATAATTTTATTCTATTTTTATAATTTGTTAATATTTAAAAATAGATCAAATTTATTTTAACTGTTTTTTACATAAAATAATATTTTTTTATACTGATATATGTAGTATGTGTGGCCACCAAAGGGAAGATGTAGAAGATATGATAATATATAACCAAGAAGAGATTGGTACAAGTTATAATTGTACTAAACCTATAAGAGGATCTGTGTTTAACCGTGATGTTCTCATGACGGTGGCAACTCAATTTGATATTTTTATTGTTTGAGAGTCATTACGGTAGAGGAATTATGGAATAAAAATGCATGATTGAAAGCAAAAGAAAAATTCCTTACATGGGTTAGTTGCATTAATCATTAGTAGATAATCGGTAATTTTGTAAATAAGAATGATAATATTAACTTAATAAAAATTCTTGGGGATACAATATAGATGTTGGGCAAGAGTATTATTTTGATACGAATGGTGCGAAAGAGTCATGTAATTCATAATCTTGCATGATTGTTTTGTTGTATCGTGTGAGTGATATTCTCTGTGATTTTACCTCTCAAGAATAGTAGAAATCGCATGAGGTTCAAAGTTGAGGAGGAGGGCTTCACACATAGCAATTTTGTAGATAGAGATAAAGATGGAATGACACGTAAAATGAATATGACAGCACATTTATTTCATGAGAATAAAAAATTATTAAATACAATAAATGATACAAAAAATAGGGTCATAATTGAATATGACATTCAAATCTATCAATTTTACACTCACAATATTTTTTTACTTAATATTGTGAGTGCAAGTAAGTTAATTGTATATGACATTCAAATCTATCAATTAATATAATCATCATATATGCATCATATCACGATAATATACAATATAAAATATAAAAATCAGGAGTATGAATATAAAAAAATATTTATAACTATCAATTACTTATTAATTTTTTTCCAAATTTCTTGATAAATATAAAATGTTGTTATTCATCGAAATACACACACCTAATAATCTACAAAGTCACACGTCCAAGGGACGTGAATTTTGCTAGTGACAATAGTTTTGTGTCAATTTATCGTTAACTAGTCAAATCTACTTTTTCTTGTAGGCTAAGAAATTAAATAGATAAATTAACTTATTAAATTTGATAAAAATAAAAAATGTATTTACAGTAAATTTTTACATTATATAGGTCTTTAAGTCTAATTTTGACAACGGTTAATTCACTTTCAATTCTTATCATTTCAAAACTTCAAAAATTTGCATATCTTCCATAACAACAAGTATGTTATTTTTTAGTGCAATACTCATTATAATAAAAAACGGAATATGTTTTTGCGTCTTATATAATTGAATGGATGATGTGTATTGCTTCATTATAAAGTTTAACACAGATAGTACATCAGTGTATGATAATATGTATTTCTTGTTTTTGCTAAAATTGGAATGGATTGTACGTGTTTTAAAAGTATGTATTTTAATAACATAAAATATATTATATTTTTTATGTTGGGAAAAAACATATATGTTTGTAACCTTGATACGTTTGAGAGTATTTTGGTCGTTTTACTCTTTGATGTTGTTCTTTGAGTGACTTTGACATGCGTTTATGCATTGTGATTATAATTTAGTTGAAAACCTACAAATATGTCACAAACAATAGAAATAAAATGTATTTTGAAATTGTATTTAACGAAAAACATTATTATAATTATATACTTACTCACTTTTGATTTTAATTGTATATTTGAAAAATATATGAAATATTATATGTGTAGCATTAAAATAATAAAACACAAATACTTGAAGTAATATACTTTTAAATGTTAAGCAATATGAAACAATTAAAATATTATAATTATTAGGAATTTTATATAAAAAATATATTAATTATAGAATTTTGAATTATAAATAAATAATTTGTAGATAACGAAGTGATGTTCTCGCTGGCAACTCAATTTGATATTTTTATTGTTTGGGAGTCATCACGGTGGAGGAATTATAGAATTAAAAAATATGATTAAAAGCAAAAGAAAAACTTGTAATATGAGTTAGTTGCATGAATCATTAGTAGATAATTGGTAATTTTGTAAATAAGAATGATAATATTACCATAATAAAAATTTTTGGGGATACAACATGGATGTTGGACAAGAATTTTATTTTGATACGAATGGTGCGAAAGAGTAATGTAATTCATAATCTTGCATGATTGTTTTGTTGTATCGTGTGGGTGATATTCTCTGTGGTTTTACCTCTAAAAAATAGTAGAAATCGCAGGAGGTTCAAAGTTGAGGAGAAGGGTTTCACATATAGCAATTTTATGGATATAGATAAAGATGAAATGAACACGTGAATGAATATGATATCACATTCATTTTATGAGAATAAAAAATTATTAAATACAATAAATGATACAAAAAATAAGATCATAATTAGATAAGACATTCAAATCTATCAATTTTTACATACTCACAATATTTTTTTTACTTAATATTGTGAGTGTGTATCAAGTTAGTTAATTCTAGATGACATTCAAATCTATCAATTAATATAATCATTATATATGCATCATATCGCGATACTATACAAATATAAAATATAAAAATCAAGAGTGTGAATATAAAAAATTATTTATAACTAACAATTACTTATTAATTTTTTTTCAAATTTCTTGATAAATATAAAATGTTGTCATTCATCGAAATACACACCTAATAATCTACAAAGTCAGACGTCCAAGGGACGTGAATTTTGCTAGTGACAATAGTTTTGTGCCATTTTATCGTTAACTAGTCAAATCAACTTTTTCTTGTAGGCTAAAAAATTAAATAGAGAAATTAACTGATTAAATTTGATAAAAATAAAAATGCATTTCCAGTCATTTTTTTACATTTTATAGATCTCTAAGTCTAATTTTAACCACATTTAATTCATTTTCAACTCTTATCATTTCAAAACTTCAAGAATTTGCTTCTCTTCCATACCAACAAGTAAGTTATTTTTTTAGTGCAATATTAATATATAGCTTAAGTTCTTAATTTTATTTTATTAATTTGAGCACTTCTTAGTAGTTAATTGTTCATGATATTAGTTTTAAGTTTATAATTTCAATTAAATACCTTTGCATGGATAATTAGTGGTATTAGTTATTGGTCAATTTAATCTAATTTAATAATTATTTTTGCATTGTATGTCAACTTTATTTAAGTTCTTGTAATTTTATTTTTTCATTCATAATTTTATTCTATTTTTATAATTTGTTAATATTTAAAAATAGATCAAATTTATTTTAACTGTTTTTTAAATAAAATAATACTTTTTATATTGATATATGTAGTATGTGTGGCCACCAAAGGGAAGATGTAGAAGATATGATAATATATAACCAAGAAGAGGTTGGTACAAGTTATAATTGTACTAAACTTATGAGAGGATCTGTGTTTAACCGTGATGTTATTATTAAAAAATATATAGATATAAATAAGGTAAAAGAAAATATAAAGATTGTAGTTGAACTTGACGATCATCCGAATACCGTTAGATTTCATTATATTAAACATCACGGTTAAAACATATACCTCGCATTTGATGATGGCATATTTCTAAATGATTATGTCTCATCAAATTTTCCATCAATCACAGGAAACATAAACTCGATGAAAGAACATGACCCCATTTTCAAATTATTAGGTAATTTCTTTTCCTAAACTAGTTTAATTATTATTCAATGTTAGTTTGTTCTATTATTTAAGTTTATTATATTGTGTGTGTTTTGCAGGGGTATACGGGAAGGTATATAGTTTCTTCATAAACACAATATCATACACAAGGACATCAATCCTAATAATATTCTTATAGTAAAAGGAGTTGCTAAGCTTGCTATTATGATAGAGGTATATTAAATTTTATAATACTATTAAGTATTTTTATGGATCTTTAAAAATTAATTTTTTTATAGGATCACCCGAAGATAATGATATTCTTATGAGCAGACAAAGGGGGAAATATTAGGCTATCTGCAACCGTGGGGGACGGTCTGATGGGCTACTAAAAAAATTAATTTTTTTTAAAAAATACATATCATTGTTTCCTAATGCGGATATGATTTTAATTTCTCTTCAAAGATTATGTCAATTGATATTTTATTTATATATTTTTAAATTTATACAACTCTCTCTTAAATATTAGGCCAATTTTATTATTTTTAAGTTTCTATTTATCTCTCGGGAGTAAAGAAAACTTACATCCATATAAGTTTATCAAACCTAATTTATTTCATCATAGAGTTATTGTTGAATCAAGACGATCATAAGGTAAAAATTCTTGGGTTTCACTTTTCTATTCAAACAATACTCATTTCTTCATATTCTATTTAAACCATTTTGTTTATTTATTTAAGTATTTTGCATCAATTTTTATCTAGAACATATTTATGTTACTAATAATTAAGTTAAGTTACCTACAACAATGTAAATGAACTAAAATTTTAAAATAAACGGCATATCCAAAATAATGTAAATAATTAAAAAATTTAAATTTTAAGTGTCCGAACATTATTGTAGAGATGAAATAAAAGTTGTTATTTTTAAATATTAATATTAGTATCAAGGAAATAGAAAGATGATATGTACAGAGAGAAAACTGATGTGTAGAAAGAGAAACAAGTTTTCCGAGCACCTTACAGAAAATACGGATTATTTCACATTCCTACTAATAATATATTTTTGTCTCACGGGAGGGCGGTTGTAGATTAATAATATCTTGAATGATAAAGACTTCAAATGTATAATCTCTTTACCCGAAGCTATAGATTTGAAACTGAAAGGTACGTAAATCTTTTATTCTTATGATTTTTTTTAGTTTTTCACATATAACTTTTTTATTATGCTTATGATTTATGAATAGGTTGAGAGCATCAAGAATTATTAATCATACTTTGTTTTGGGATGGGCACAAAAGAGCCGCTTTTTTTCAAGAAATTCATTTAATTTTTCAAGCCCTAGAATCAGATATTATGCAGAAATTACGAAACAATATTAACATTATTGATTGGACGAAGAATATTCCAGCCATTTTCTTCAAAGATTAGGACGGTATTTCAAGACGACTTCAGTTAACCAAAAATTTTGGCTTACCGGTTTGTACCGGTCTTGGCTGGTATACCGACGATATATCGGATATACCGGCAATATATCGGTTAATTCATTTTCAACTCTTATCATTTCAAAACTTCAAGAATTTGCTTCTCTTCCATAACAAGTATGTTATTTTTTAGTGCAATACTCATTATAATATAAAAACGAAATATGTTTTTAGGTTTTACATAATTGAATAGATGGTGTGTATTGCTTCATTATAAAGTTTATCATAGATAGTACGTCAATGTATGATAATATGTATTTCTTGTTTTGCAAAAATTGAAATGGATTGTGCTTGTTTTAAAAGTATGTATTTTAATAACATAAAATATATTATATTTTTTATGTTGGGAAAAAACATATATGTTTGTAACCTTGATACGTTTGAGAGTATTTTGGTCATTTTACTCTTTGATGTTGTTCTTTGAGTGACTTTGACATGCGTTTATGCATTGTAATTATAATTTAGTTGAAAACCTACAAATATGTCACAAACAATAGAAATAAAATGTATTTTAAAATTGTATTTAACGAAAAACATTATTATAATTATATACTTACTCACTTTTGATTTTAATTGTATATTTGAAAAATATATGAAATATTATATGTGTAGCATTAAAATAATTAAACACAAATACTTGAAGTGATATACTTTTAAATGTTAAGTGATATGAAACAATTAAAATATTATAATTATTAGGAATTTTATATAAAAAATATATTAATTATATAATTTTGAATTATAAATAAATATCAATATTAAATAAATAATTTGTAGATAATGAAGTGATGTTCTC
>RWGZ01000041.1:0-22605 GCA_009725065.1 Utricularia reniformis
AATGGCGGGAAGTCAAGAAAATACCGAAAGAAACTGGAGAACGAGAGTGAGTTTTTTGCTCTTTTTCTTCAGTGACCAGCTACGTCAATCCCTAAGAGTAGAAGTGGAACAATCGTAGCCTAACACGTGGAGATCAAAGCTGGATAAGGAATTTTCGGGAGTTGACAGATTGACTATACAATAGTGTACAAATTTTCTTATTTTTTTAAGAGATCCATGAACTATTGAATAATTCATTTCTGATCCTATATAATAAGAAATCGGGAGAAAATGTAATAAAATGAAGATAGGTGGGCCAATAGCTAGTAAACTGAGAGGGTGTGATAGTAAAATGACGAAAGACGGTGAGGCAAGAAATAAATGACGAGGACTCAAAGAATAGAGACAGTATTTATTTTATGTGGGTCCCACTTTCATTTCTTTTGGACAATATTATTAAATAGACGTTAAATTTGTATTTTGCATTTACTCAAATATATTTTATCAACAATTAAAATACAAAAATACTTGTGTGTTTGTCACTTATTCTCATTAAAATAATTGAAATACACTATCCTTTTATAAATTACATGCAAAACTAAAAACGGATATAATATGAATCATGGTGAGTGTTGGAGTCCTGCTAACACGTGTTTATTTGAACATGTGTTAGCAGGACACTGCCGTGGCGCCATCGAGATTTGTCGACTCGTATGCAGAGATTCAGATTTATCAAAAGAATCGAACTCGTAAACTATGATGAGTTTTATATTTTTATTTTATATTAATTATTTTTATTTAATTTTGATAATTTGAAAAAATAATAGAAATAAGATTACCTTATTTAAACAGGCAGCACCTTCAATAAAAAAACCATTGCCACTTAAACCCTATTAGACAAATGTACATATAAACTTTAAAGTTTACCCATTTGCCAAATTAATAGTTTTTCTGACCATTACTAGTGTACTGCCCGAATCCACGTCTAACTCGTGTCAGACACGGAATCTCCCATCCTATTGGTGCATCTTGATAACAATGTTCTCATGGCAGTAGATTTGAACGTAAAAAACAACGTTCTCATGACAGTAGATTTTTTCCGTCTATCAACATAACTTGTAAAGTTTCATTTTTTTATTGTTTAAGTCAAAATTAATTAAAATTAAGAACAAAAAAATCATTTCATGAAAACTCATTGTACGTTATTTCAAAAACAATTTTTTTAAATAACGATTACTTATAACACGATCACCTCACATTACAATAAATTGGTCTCATCTCACCGCTATTTCTCCCGAAGTTGTTCCGAACCTGCCCAATATGTATTGTTGAAACACTAGCTTTTTAAAATTCTACACATAATATCTGAAAAATTTAAGAATTACATAGTTGGTTATCGAATTTTTAATACCATTTATATTGAATCTAAAACTTGTTGATGTTTTAAATACATATATAGTTTGTATTTGTACACTAAACATTAAAAGGATACAATGACTATCTGTTCCAAACTTTGAAAATTTTAAAAATAACATATAAAATATCAAAATTTAAAAATTAACTAAAACACAATTATTCACTTAATAATCATTTTTGAAGGATTTTAAAACTTCAAAATGCTAAATATGTAATCTATAAACTATAGCGACATCACTTTTACACTATTTTAATAATGTAATTTTCTCACAAAAATATACCATTTAATAAATATTTTTTACAAAACAAACTATTTGATAAATATACGATTATTTAGCAAAATATTTCCTTTATTCTGTCTTATTTTCAATATATATAGTTCCATTTAAATTAAATTAGTTTTCTAAAACTTCCAATAAATTATAATTTTCATATTAAGAATCATTATAAACTTACTTATATACTCAACTATAAATGTCTTTCAAGTTTAATTCATCGATTTATTACAGTTAATGCATTGCATAGCTATGTTTTTAGCTAGTTTAATTCCTAATGTCATGTTAAGATTGTTTAAATTTATATGGTACTATATTTATTGCTAAGCAATAAATAAATTATTTTAATGATAAAAAAAATATTGATTGGCCTAAAGCCCAATATGTAGTCACCAATTCAACACAGTCTATCTTCTAAGGCCTTCTTCAACGTTGGTCGTTCAGTCTGATTAGTCGACCAACGTGGTAAAATTTTGTCCGTTCAGGGGAGAGAGTATGTCCTATCCGGGATACACTATCTCCTCCAATTTTATTTTTTAAAAAAAAATTAAAAATTAAATTTAAAAGAATTATAAAATACAAAAAATTATAATAATTTTATATAATTATTTTATCGATAATATTATGATTCTAAGATATCAGATATGTAAAAAAATAATATTTAAAAATTATAAGTGTTCGGACATTGTTGTATGAATGAGATAAAAGTTATTTATAAAATTAAAGAATGATGATGTGTACAGAGAAAACTGATGTGGATAAGAGAATGAAGTTTCCGGGCGGACATGGTTAATGATGGCCTAATGGAAACAAATGTGCGGATTCCATATAACACGTGTCCAATTTTTTTAACAAAACACATTTTTTTATATTTTGGTTAATATTTACTTGTATTATTTGGTTTTCATCAACAAAAAACCAAATATAATTGGCATCAAGAAACTATAGAGTGATAGAAATTACTACGAGATAGCGTAAATGAACTAAATTAAGGAGCTAATGTCACACATAAAATTAAGTCTTATAAACATAATTAGTCATACTTCTATATAGTCAATATGTGATAAATTCAGCAAATTTAAATAAATCAAACTAGTTTTGATGACATATTGAAATTATAGTTTACCAGTAATTATAACATGAAAGCGTGAACAAACGGAATTAATGGGAGGATATCCACCACTAGGACTGTTACACGATCTGAATAGTTCGTGAACAATATGTGTTCGCCTCGTATGTGATTGTGTTCGCTCGTTCGAATAAAAATATGAATATTGTTTGAACATTATTTTTTGTTCGTTTATAATTTGAACAAACATGAACATTTTTGTGAACAAATTTGAAAGTTTCTTGAATAAATATATTATTTTAATTAATTTTTATACTAATACATTATTATAGTATTTAAATTTAAAAATATTTAGAAAACTTTTTTATATTGTTAGTGAGTTGGTCTTCTTCTTTATTTTGTGAAAGATAATTGTTTGATTATTTATTCGTTACATTTATTTTTTGTGATTTTCTTTGTAAAACAAAAAATTGTTATTTTTTTGGTGAAGTTTGCACTAATAGTACAAACATGTTCGAACAAGCTATTCAAATGAACATGAACATTCAAATTTGTTCGAACAATTTTAACGTTCGAATAAAATATGAACGAACATGAACACGTTCGAATAAAAATATGAACGAACATGAATACAACGAGTTTGGTTCGTTCGGATCGAATAAGAGCCCTATCCACCACACATTTAAAAGCCTTAATTAAATTATTATATAACTAATGTCATTTGTCACCCTATAAAATAAAATCATTTTTAGTTCCAGTTAATTATTAGCGAGAAGACAAATCCACTTCCTAATAAAAGCCTCATGGTTTTATGAATACAATCACAACTACAACAAAAAGTAAGACTATTCTTTCGGGTCAAACCGACCATCGGAAATTTCAGCATCCGGGCCAACGCCGCCAAATACAGTTTCTCCGATACCAATTCCGGCACCGAAGTACGCTGAATAGCCACCACTAGAAGGTGTAACTTCACTTCCTGGTACTAATCCAAGACCAAGAAAATCAACTGTTGTGGGCCTTTTACTAAATAAGCCCAATGGGCTCATCATCAGTTCGTTAAGACCAGATGGTTGAAGCCCATGGGCTGGCCCGTAAGAAATTGAATTGCATTCTGTCTTCGCGCCACTGTTCCAACTGAAATTTTGTATTGAATTCGTCGTGTTATTTTGAGGGTTCGCCGGAAACGGAAAATCCAGGCCAATTCCACGGAGGAAGGAGGAGTTTGAAGAAGTTGAACCCATTTGCGCGGCTTTCTGAAGCAAAACGGTGGCAGAAAGTGCGGGTTCTGGGGTTGGATGATAGTTATGAGGATTTTGCGACGGTATAGAGAAAACTGAACTTGCGCCGCCGTATAAGGAGGAGGAGGGGGTTTCCAGGTCAACGGTGGGATGATCGGATGTTGCCATTGAACAGAGTATCTCGGAGTATTGAGTAAGCTGGGCTGCAGATAATGTGTTTGTAAAAAGTCCGCTTCCACCTGAAATTAATTGGTGGCTACCGGAGGTGGAAGAGCTGTTTGCCGTCGCCGTTTTTGGTACAACGGCGATAGTTTCACTGGCCGTCGAAGTTGACGGCGGAGGAAGAACAGTAGTCTGGTTCTCCGGCAAATCACCTGCCATAATCCTAAACATTAATCACAACGTATAAAAGTTAAAAAAACAAGCAAATCATCAGTAAAATTCACCGGAACTCGTAACAAACTTCCCGGGAGACAGTACTCCGGTTGAAGGAGTAGCCGACGAACTTGGAGAAGACCGCGGCGGCGGCGATGGCAAAGCCTTCTTCTTAGCTTCTACTGAACTGAGATCCTTTGCTCTAATCTTCTCCTGAGCCAAAGCTTCACAAAAAGCTCTGTGAGTAACGAAGCTATCCCTCCTGTTAAAACAACACATTAATAATGATCTCAACGAAGAAGATGAAGTGATGAAGCTTTGTTTTTTACCTTGAATAAGAAGACCCACAAGCGCAACGATAATCTCTAGTACCACAAGTTTTCATATGAGCTTTCCAATCAGATTGAACAGCATATTTTTTACTACAACGTTCACATCTATATATTTTCTCACCATGCTTCCGGCTGAAGTGTTTCTTTATTCCGGTGAGATCACCAAGTGCTCTAGAAGGGTCATGATGAAGACACGTTGGCTCAGGACAAACATAAACACGCTTTTTCACTTCTTTACCAGTCCTTTTTCGAAGCTTCCATGGCAAATTGTGACCTCTACGGTGAAGCTGTAGATTCTGGTCACGTTGAAAGCCTTTGTTACAAATTTCACATACAAATCTGTTCGTCAACATCAATGTTTTTGGTGACAATGCAATTACTTCCGCCTCTGGATCTAAAACAAAACAGTTGATCAGAGAGTGTTAAAGCAAGTATAGATTCTTCTTCTTCCTTACCAGGCATTCCAGGTAAGCTGCGTTTCCTCTTCACGGGTATTTCCATATCCATCTCCATTTCCACTGTAAATGAAGTATTTTTAACAGAGAGAGGGAAATAGCAAATGGTGATCAACCGCCATTAAAACCCATAGCTAGTCGCTTTCAAAAGTCCTTTCACGAGGCAGTAGCCCAGAACTCAATGCTGTTGGAGCTTAAATATTTTGAGACCCACCTCCAATATCTGAACCAACAGTAGAAAAAGCTGTTTTCCTCGAACTTAGTGAAAACCCCCAGCTGTCACTGGTCTTCGTTTCGAGTTTTACCAGCCCGGCGCCGCCTTCACTTCACTCCCACTTCAATTTACTAGATTAAACACAGAACAATCGAATCTCCCAATTTATGAATGTAATTTTTCTATACATAATAAATAATTAATTACCCCATAGCCCATGATGCAGGTTTGACCGAGGAGAGAGGATGTACATTGTCCAAGCTTCTTATCTTAAGTCTGAAGAAATAAGTGGCATTGGATCTGACCTCCCCACGTGGCTGCATCTGGTAACTGGGCGATTGTCGGAGATACTCAATAGTGTCCGTGTCTTTGTCGTTATCTGATTTGAGACATCAGCATCAAAGTTCTAACAATAGGAAATATTTCAAGTTTTAGAAATTCAAATAATAATAAGACAAAGGAAGGGTAAGGTAAATGGTCAAGTTTGACAGTGAATAAATGCAATGCACAAAGAGATATGAATACCAAATCTAGAAATACGAGCTGTCCCCGATTCTGCTACCAAACACTGGCCCTGTCCCATCTAAACCTCCCGTTTATTTACTAATTTCAAGTACAATTATTAGTAGTTTTTTAAACAATTAGTTGACTACTGTTTATTCATGGAAAAAAGTTTTCATAAAGTTCAACCAGCCTCTCACAAACATCAACAAAATGGCCACTCTTAATGAAAAAGTGATCAATAACAATTTCACATTTATATAGGAGATACGAAATCGCTACTATGTATGAAAGCATATAGAACTAACTTGAAGTGAAATGACAGCAGTCAAGACATTCGCATTCTACTGTAATACCAAAAAAGAATGAATTTGGAGACTAACCAAATGGGAGCACGGAACACTAGAATTTGATGCAATCAAGTGATACCCGTTGTGACAATCTTGTGGTATAAAGAGAAACACATGTATGTCTCATATAACCAAAATCCTACCGGTATTTGCCGAACACTAGAGTTTGATGAAATCATGTGATGCGAGTTGTGACAAACTTGTTGTATGAGTAGAAATACTCGTATTCCTGATATAACCAATCTTATAGGTTCTCACTGCTATTCGTCGAACATTAGAATTTGATGCAATCGAGTGATACAAGCTGTGACAATCTTGTGGTATAAGCATCAAGACCCGTATGCATGATATAACCACTCCAATCGATTCTCACCCGTATTCACCGAACACTACAATTTGATGCAATCAAGTGATACAAGCTGTGACAATCTTGTGGTATAAGCAACAAGACCCATATGCATGATATAACCAATCCTATCGATTCTCACCAGTATTCGCCGAACACTACAATTTGATGCAATCAAGTGATTCGAGCTGTGACAATCTTTTGATATAAGCAACAAGACCCGTATGCATGATATAACCAATCCTACCGATTCTCACTGGTATTCGCCGATTAGTAGAATTTGATGCAATCAAGTGATACGTATGAGCAGAAAGACCCGTATCCCTGACCTGTTCTCACCGGTATTCGCTCCGTATTTATGTCTATAGTTCAGTTGTGAAAACACTTGAATGAAATCTTACAAAACCCCATTGCTGCAACTCCAAAGTTAAATCCACAAAATGTATATGACAGTTGCCACATGAGAAAGGTCTCATAAACATTCTTTACACATATAGCGAAGAACCATTAAACTGATATTGAAAGTGCTTTAGGCTTCTAAACATACAGACCATTTTCAAATCTATTTCAGCATGCAGATGTGGAGTCCTTAAAACAGCGAGAAAACTATAGCCTTCTTAAGTGCTTCTTCATCAATTTCACTACAAATGGAGAAAACTCACAAGGGCACTTAACAGCAATTTTATGGTGCTTAAACTGACTTGAACTGAAGGTTAAAAGAAACAAAGAAAGAAAGAGGTAGATTGAACAAGCATATAATCAACCAGGCCATCCTATAGATACCCGTCTCCAATATGTCCCTTTTCTAAGAACTAAGGCCTTAAATATGTCATCCGAACATAAGAAACCTCAGAGAAATGATCAAAAGTACATTTAGCGAAACAAAGTTGGTGTATCTACAGATCACATGGCAACATATTATTGTAAATTCTAAATTCAACACTTATGCCGACTTCTATAAAACACTTACATCATCATCAAAACACAAAACTGAAAAGGTAAAGATACTCAATTTGGAAATAGTTTGAAAGCCTGAATGCATCATCAATTACTCTGTCACGAAGATTTAATATGAACCAGGACTTAATTAGGAAAATAGAAAGAAACTAAGTTGTATTTCTACCAAGTGACTAACAGTAACAGTACAAGAAATTCCAACAAAATAGATCAATAAAGCAACCTCTCTATTAGCAATAAATCTTTCTTGATTGATTCCACAGATGCTATAGTGGCCGATTCGACCAACGGAAACCTAACCTGTTATTCACACGAAACCATGTAGTTCTGGGTCTGACTATGGATATAATACGCATGCCTCCTCAAACAATCGAAAGAAAATTGTCGCGGAAAACCATTATCCATTAATTTCTTTGCCGACGTTGATCGTTCAAGTGCAATATGGCTGAAAAATCTGATTACATCGCTCAATCCTTCGCCGTTTATCATCAATCGACAATGAACTGTTGAAATCGCCGGAAAATGAACTTTCATTAACTCCATCAAAAGTTACCGTTGTTTTCCACGAAATCTAGACCTCTCCATTTTATATATCCCTTTTTCAGTCTGTACGTATTCCTATTAAGCTTAAATGGGCCTATTTCTATTGGGCCCATTAATAGGTACAAATAATTGAGCTCTGAGTCCTAAAAATAATCTAAAGACGATTTCAGGCCCATTATTCGAACTCAACAGAGCAAAAATCGACACCGGAAATATAAAAAGTTTGGAGATGCGGGGGATCGAACCCCGTGCCTCTCGCATGCAAAGCGAGCGCTCTACCATTTGAGCTACATCCCCATTTGTTGAAATTCGCTGGACTGATAAAACTTTAGTAATAAATACGAATCTTCATCTTCTCCAAAAGTAGTGGAGGAACTCATCTTCCCAAGAAGCTTTAAAGATGCAACAAACTCAGTTCATAAGCTTAATGATTCTCATCTCTGTAGAATCTTGATGCAACAAATACGTGTAAGATAATGATTCCAATTATATCTTCTCTTTATCAAGAACAATCCCATAAGATTCTCAACTTCAATCATCTATATATAACATAACCCCGAATATTCAATCCCGACAACAAAAAATGAGCTCAAACACATCATGGACACCAAAACAAAACAAGGCGTTTGAGGATGCTTTAGCTACTTACGACAGAGACACACCGGAACGATGGCAGAATCTTGCTCGAGCTGTTGGTGGTAAAAGTGTTCAAGAAGTGAAATTCCATTATCAAAAGCTTGTTCAAGATATTAACCAGATTGAATCTGGTAAAGTTCCTGTTCCAAATTATAGAGATAGATATCAGTAAGGTAGATTAAGTCATAGAACAAATAATTTAATTGCAAGTGCCTATAATGATATTGTTTCACCCTTTTCTTCATTCATGTAACAGATAAATGGTTATTCTCTTATGCAAGTTTAAGCATTCCAAATACAGATAATTGCATATATCTTAGAATCACCATAGTAAAAGCACTTTTATTGTTGTCTCCTCATAAAAGAATTTTCGTTATACAGGGTCGGATCGAATTAATGCGATTAAAACAAAATGTAAATGAATAAAAGTCTATAATTTAGTCTGGAAATACAAAACCGAGAAAACCACGTGATCAATAAACCTGGATCGTGAACTCACTATCACAAGAAGAATATAGTACAATATGTTACGCCTTTAATTTATTGATACAATTGTGTTCATGAGACTCACTACTTATTGAGTGTACACTATAATGTAATATATGAAATATTATACCAAATATTATATTTTCATATCTTTAACCGTATTTTCTATATATTTAGTTAATAAGATATATTTACATATTTTATTATATATATATTATCAATAGAATATATTTTCATATTTTTTTTTATATATATATAATCAACAAGATATATCTCAATAGTTTTATTCCATATATGCAATCAATAAGATATATCTCAATATTTTATTTCATATATTTCATGGCTCAATTAAGAAAAGATATTTCCCTTTCGATATTCTTGAATCCCGATCCAAGCCTAATCCAACCGCTATCAAATAGACTCATCACAATCATTCAATTAATATCTTTGATCGATTGACGAAACTAATCAAGCCGATCAACATTAACACTTCATGTTATATTTCCCCCGATCAAACTTCCACATCAATCGACAATCACCCGACCTACATTCCTTAACATTTATATGTTCAATCTCCAAAATGAAAGAAAATGCAAATAAGAATCTCGGATTAACGAACCGTAATCTACTCGAGGAAATCTAAAGTTCGCTATAGCACCAACATTGCCAAGATCCATACAACGAGAACTGTACAAGAGATCATCAGTTACAATGAATATTGTTAAATTTCTAGATTCGGATCAATTTACGTGGAGAGTGTGCTCAAATATAATGTATAAGAGTGAGGAGACCACATTGTAAAATACTTGAATAAGTCATTTATTATGGTCAACTTTCCTTATTATAAATCAATCTATCACACTTTAATTTTATAATGTGGGACAAACTTCATCATTTTAATACACCCCCTCAAGTCCAACCATCTGATAAGTTGGACAACCATTTCAAACCGGTGGATAGCAACCGGCAAGTTCATTAAACCGGACAAACCCCCTGCATGGTCACTCATGATTTTTCCGAACCCGTTCCGATACCATGTTAAATTTATAGAATCAAATCAATTTACGCGGGGAATGTGCTCAGATATAATGTATAAGAGTGAGGAGATCACATTGTAAAATACTTGAACAAATCATTTACTATGATCCACTTTCTTTATTATAAACTGATGAGAATCATAGGACCAGGTACCCTGCAATGGGTAAGGTTCAATAACGATTGGGTCGATTGATGTAATAGAAGCGAACTTGCGCAGCCCAACTTAGTACATTTAAGATGAATTGGCCCGATGTTTCGCGATGGGACCGAAGATAGACTTGGCGAAATAAAACGATTTCTGACATATGGCCCCATGGTTCGATCCAAACGGTTACAAAAAACCCACGCGTTCCACGCTTCGGTCCCGGCCACGTTTTACATCGCGCGACAACAACCTCTAACAAATTTGTCAGAGGCAGTTACATGGCGTGGATTATACACGCCTTCAACTCTATAAATACAGAGCATGACGATGGAACTAGCAAGACCTTTTGGACGCGTAAGAACAGACTGTTACTCTGCCGGAATTCTTATCGCTTTCTTATCCTTCGTTATTTTCATAAACCTTTGCTACTCTTGTAATGAACTCTGATCTGATTATTGAATCGACTAAGAGCTTTTCCTGCTCTTAGTCAAGTGGTTTTTTCCCTATTTCCCGGGGTTTTCCACTCTAAATTGCATTGCCTCGTTCATTGTTTACATCTTTTAATTGTTTTCCCACCGTAAATAAATCATAATCGAGTTCGTTTTTTAACGAACCGAACTACTGTTGGTACCTCTAAAAATGGACCATAACATAAACCAATCCACCACACTTTAATTTTCCAATGTGGTGGATTCGTGTCCACCACGTTGGAAATATAAACAAAAAATATGTTTCCACTTGCCTGAGAGTTTGAGATCTGTGTTGATGAAGAGCAGATTCAAAAGAAACAGAAAATCAATACATTCATGTAGTTAGTTATTACTTCAAGAACATATCTTCAGACAGTGATGTAATAAAAGTATGGAATTCATTACAATCTTCAAGCATGAAAGAAACAATTCGTAGTTGTAGAATCTTGAACATTCACTAATTCTTTCATTATCATTATCAGTACATATAGAGAAGAAACAAGCGATTAGTTAGGATCATTTCACTAACTATTACAGATACTCAAACGTCGCAAAATAGCACTATAAACCAATTTCATTCTTCTTGTTATTTCCCTTACAATAGAGACAAACTGCGGCGATTTCTCATCTTCCTTAAGCAAAACAGAAAATAGGAGGAAAAAAGCTCTTGCTATTGCTCTTTCGTTGCCTTAGTTCAGCCTTAGACTCTTGAGAAGCCTGCTGAAGAAAAAAGAAATTGACCCACCTTATAAAAAACGAGATTATTAGAGAATGCGGTACCTCTGTTCAATCTCGAATTTGGGTACGGATCGGTAATTAGGTATTGGGACTTGATCTGTTTCGATCCTCATAATATCTTTCTCCAATGCTTCATAATGTCTTTTCACTTCTTCTGGTGATTTCCCAGTCACCGATCTCGCTATATTGTGCCATCGATCAGGGGTTTCCTTGTCGTATTTGGCTAAAGCTTCCTCAAACTGCTTGTTCTGCATGGTGGACCAGCCACGGAAGGATGACGCCATTGGAGTGTAGTGAAGGACAAATGAAATGGCGAGTTTTGATTTGAATTTTGAACACAGAATTTGTACTTATATATATGCAAGAAAAGATGATTAATTGATGCTCCAGTAATCAGTTGAGGAATATATTTATCATGTCTTTTGCTGTAGATGTTATTCGTTTTCTTTCACTCAAAACCATGTTATATTCTTAAAAAATATCTAATCGGGTTTAATTCAATATTATTCCTTCAAATTACATAAATTATCATTTTTCATCCATCAATTTTGAATAATGCATTATATATCTCTCAATTAACAAATTTTATCAATTTTGATATAAATTTACGAAAATACTTCTAACATATTTCAAAAATCACGGGTAGCATACTCGTTTGATTTAGGTTGTGAAAATAATACTTACATGTATAACTATGGGCAAAAAAATATATACAATACAAACATCTAACACAAATCTAATGCTTTTATGTCTCAATATACATAATTTTGTCCAAAAATTGTTTACTTTTATCTAATGTTTTCATAGCAGTGCGGACCGGTATTACCGGTACAGTCGGTATACCTGTCGGTACATATTATTATTTTTAAATTTTTTTCCGGGACGACCCGGATACCGGGTATTGGACGGTACCTGTCCAAATATTGATGTCGCCCGGTTCTGTCTCCAGCGATATGAAAATATTGTTTTAACCTTGTTTAATCCAAAACAATATAATATTTGTGCAAAATAGTTTGAGTCCCAACAGAATGAAAAAATTGATTTTGTATGAAGAGACTTATAGTCAAAACTCTAACCTAAAATTCGTCGGTCGTGTTAATCGCAAGACAATTTTCTAGGTTTAAAATTGAAATTCATTCTTATTTTCTTAGTGTACTTGCCATAGAATGTTGGGTTGACATCAAATCTGTCGAACACACTTTCTGTGAGTTTTGAAATATGTTAGGGGTATTTTCATCAATTTGTATCAACATTGACAAAATTTGTTAATTGGATGATGTATAATGCATTATTTAAAATTGAGGGATGAAAAATGATAATTTATGTAATTTGAGGGACCAATATTGAATTAAACACCTAATCTTTCATTGGGTTAGCTATAAAATCTTCTAAGAAAGGCTTCTGATTTCAAAAAATGAAGCAAACCCAGAACTTTGGGTTCTTATTTCTCTGCAACTTTCAAGCATAAAAATTTAGTTTAGGTGATCGATGTAGAAATTTAGGAATCAATAAGTCGAGAGAGTGTCGTGTAGTCCATACGAAAAGTAAATCACATTGAAAAATATAAGTTAAGCCAATTAGTTATTATATCATTTCCCTATAATATTTTGATTTACACAATCGGACAATATTCTCAAGAATTGAAATAAATCGTTAATGAAGAAATAAAAGGAGACACACTATTTAGCTTATAAACTCAAAACTGGGAACAACTACGTCATCGATAAACATTGAAAGTGAATTCAATGTCATAAGAATGATAGGGGAATTCGATATATGTAGCATAAAATTGTATCAATGAGATCCTCTATTTATAGGGTTTGGACTATAATATAATTATAAAAGATATAACAAATATTATGTAATATTTGTATTATATATTCTTATTCTATATTTTTTATCAAGCCTTCCATATATTAGACAATTAAATATATCTTGTAGGTTAGATAAGAAAAGAGTATTTCACATTCGATACTACCGAATCTTAATCAAAGTCCAATCCAACAGCTCAAACTGACCTCAACAAAATAAAATCACAATCATCCGATTGATCTCATTGATTGATCACACTGACCAATCAAACCAATCGACATCACCATTTTATGTTAGATTCTTACGTCAATTTAGTTGGTATCCTTAGTTGGTTATGCATACCGACTAAACCCTTTAGCTATCACTCAAAATCTATTCCTAAGAAGAAATTAACTATTGAAATTTATTTATATATCAATAAAAATCATTGAAAAAAGAAAATAGAGATGCATGTGATTACAAGTTGGTAGTAGTCCCATTTTGATAGCTTTTCATACACAAGATCCTATTCTTGAAAGGTCGTTTTCTAGTTGTTGTTGCATAGCCAACACAATTCTAATGGTATTCTCCTCCACATATTTTTATGTTAATAATGGAAATCAGTTGATAGTCGAATGATCTGATCGATGGGTATGATTGACTGAGGATATCAAATACACTTAGTTCGAAAGATTCGGTTTGGTCTTACCGACCAAAGGTACAAAGGGCTAATGTTGATCGGTATGGAAGATTGGTGGTGGAAAATCTAACATGAAGATGTGATATTGATCGATCTCGTCGACCGATCGAGTGATTGTGATCTATTTGATAGCGGTTGAATTGGACTTAGATTGAGTTTCAAGATTGTCAAAGGGGAAAAATAATTTTTAATTGACACATTAAATTTATGGAAGAAGATATAATGATATATCTTTTTGGATATATATATAAAAGATATTGTTCAGAGATATGGAAATAATATATTTAGAATATATGGTGCAAATATTGTGAAATATTTGGTTAGATCTTTCCTAGTTCGAACATTATAAATCGTGGTCTCATAGATACAATTGTAAGACATAACATATTATTCTATATTATTCTTATGATAGTGAGTTCACGACTGATGTTTATAAGTCATATGATTTTTTTCGATTTTAGGTTTTTACGCTAAATCTTATGTCTGTTATTTTTCTTCATTTACGTTTGATTTTTATCACATTAATTCGATCATACCTCATATAAAAGGAATTATTCTGACCGAGGAATTTTCCCAACATTTTATTCCTTCCTTGTCAGCCTTGAAATATATTCTTAACTATTCTAAGATCCCTTGTAAGTGCTGTCCATGAAAATAGTATAAGATTCAATGAGTGAAGGTTCAGAATAATGCAAGGGAGGTAAATTCTTTCTAATTTCACATCACTCAAAGTTCGAACAAAAATACAAAAAAAATTGTCTGGTGTATCCCGGATATCTAAACTGTTAATATTTGATCAGATCAGATCACTTTCAGTTTCTGATAACGTCTGATCCTATATTTATTAATGAGAAAATGTCACCTTCACTGCCAAACTTTTATAGGTTTGGCAAATTTGATCCCCATAATTTGTAATAACATATTTAGTCTACAACTTTAAGGTTTTGACAAATTTGATCATCTAAGTTTACAATATTTGACAAATCATATTATCAAAGTGGCAAAATTGGTCCCCGAAATTCGATTTTGACCGATGATCTCAATTGCCAAAATTGAAAACATTGTGACTAATCATACCATACAAACTAAACTTTGATGACTGGTTTTGCAAAACTTACCAAGTATGATGATTGGTTTTATCATTTTCATACTTTGGGGATCATAATTACTATAATAATAAAATTTAGACCAAAATTGTTAATACCCTGAAACTATAGGACTAAATTTGATGTTGGCCTTTATTAATATATAATATAATATATTTGTTATTTTAAGAAATCAATACTGAATTTGTATTTAAACAATTTTTTTTTCGTTTTTGATTAATTAGTCCATTTGAATTGAAGAATAATTAGATGATTTTAAATTCAATATGATATTATTTAATTTAATAATTTTTACATTTCAACATTATTATGTGTATATATTTTTATGAGAAAATTGCAAGGATGACCCCGATATTTGAAATAGTGTAAAAACGATATGCTTATAGTTTCAAAATTGCGTACGAAACATCCATAGTTTACATAATGTATGTGGTTGACCCTCCAAATTTTTAAATTTGTAAACACCATGCCCTCAAAGTTTAAAAATTGCATGGTTGGCCCCTAAAGTTCCAAAACCGTTTATGTTTGACTCTTACGTACGATATTTTTTTGAGTTTATATACGAAGTAAAATTACCATTAAATATAATAACAAAACATTGTAAGACAAATTAGTATTTTAACAAGCGAATGATACATATTTCTCCGGTACGTATTTCTCCGAGTCAATTCTGAACTCTTTAATATGTTTGTGGGCTAAATATCAAATCGGTAAACAAAATTGGTCAATTTCAATAAGTGGAAAGAACGAGGTCAATTACGCAAAAACTCAAAAAAATAACGGACATGAGGGTCAAATATAAACGTTTTTTGAACTTTGGGGGCCAACCATGCCCTTTTTAAACTTTGAGGGCATGTTGTTTACAAATTTAAAAAGTTAGAGGGTCAACCACACACATTATATAAACTTTAAGTGTTTCGTACACAATTTTAAAACTATAAGAGCATCGTCTTTACACTATTTCTAAGATCGGGGGCCAATG
The DNA here is from genome assembly GCA_009725065.1 of Utricularia reniformis. Lineage (NCBI taxonomy): Eukaryota > Viridiplantae > Streptophyta > Magnoliopsida > Lamiales > Lentibulariaceae > Utricularia > Utricularia reniformis. The sequence continues at coordinate 16,146 of RWGZ01000041.1, forward strand.
ACAAACATCACTCATATATTTTATATATATTTGATTAAATCACCGAGATGGAAGAGGCAAATATTCATAACATCTAATTTTAAAATTCATTTTTTGTTTTGTATGTTATTATAAATTATAAATCAAAAAATAAATATATTAAAGTATTTGCAAATGGATCCACCATTACATATCGGTTTGGGATCAATATTTTGATAATCCACATCTATCGGATCGAATTAACAAAAAGATGTTCGAATAAGATATTTAATCCATGCACACCCCTATATTATGCTTGTTACTTGAACTTCTATATTAATAAACTTTTCGTGAAAACAACAAAACTCGAAGGGACGAAGTGGCAAAATATCTAAATTAAAAGTAGAAGCGAATCTCTAATTTTTCCAATGAGTTGTTAATATTCGTANAATGGACTAAAAAAATAGCATGTCTTTCTACATATATTCTAAACTATAAGATGTCTGCAAAAATATACGATTTCTAAGGACTTTGGGATGCTTAATGGACTAAAAAAATAGCATGTCTTTCTACATATATTCTAAACTATAAGATGTCTGCAAAAATATACGATTTCTAAGGACTTTGGGATGCTTAATGGACTAAAAAAATAGCATGTCTTTCTACATATATTCTAAACTATAAGATGTCTGCAAAAATATACGATTTCTAAGGACTTTGGGATGCTTAATGGACTAAAAAAATAGCATGTCTTTCTACATATATTCTAAACTATAAGATGTCTGCAAAAATATACGATTTCTAAGGACTTTGGGATGCTTAATGGACTAAAAAAATAGCATGTCTTTCTACATATATTCTAAACTATAAGATGTCTGCAAAAATATACGATTTCTAAGGACTTTGGGATGCTTAATGGACTAAAAAAATAGCATGTCTTTCTACATATATTCTAAACTATAAGATGTCTGCAAAAATATACGATTTCTAAGGACTTTGGGATGCTTAATGGACTAAAAAAATAGCATGTCTTTCTACATATATTCTAAACTATAAGATGTCTGCAAAAATATACGATTTCTAAGGACTTTGGGATGCTTAATGGACTAAAAAAATAGCATGTCTTTCTACATATATTCTAAACTATAAGATGTCTGCAAAAATATACGATTTCTAAGGACTTTGGGATGCTTAATGGACTAAAAAAATAGCATGTCTTTCTACATATATTCTAAACTATAAGATGTCTGCAAAAATATACGATTTCTAAGGACTTTGGGATGCTTAATGGACTAAAAAAATAGCATGTCTTTCTACATATATTCTAAACTATAAGATGTCTGCAAAAATATACGATTTCTAAGGACTTTGGGATGCTTAATGGACTAAAAAAATAGCATGTCTTTCTACATATATTCTAAACTATAAGATGTCTGCAAAAATATACGATTTCTAAGGACTTTGGGATGCTTAATGGACTAAAAAAATAGCATGTCTTTCTACATATATTCTAAACTATAAGATGTCTGCAAAAATATACGATTTCTAAGGACTTTGGGATGCTTAATGGACTAAAAAAATAGCATGTCTTTCTACATATATTCTAAACTATAAGATGTCTGCAAAAATATACGATTTCTAAGGACTTTGGGATGCTTAATGGACTAAAAAAATAGCATGTCTTTCTACATATATTCTAAACTATAAGATGTCTGCAAAAATATACGATTTCTAAGGACTTTGGGATGCTTAATGGACTAAAAAAATAGCATGTCTTTCTACATATATTCTAAACTATAAGATGTCTGCAAAAATATACGATTTCTAAGGACTTTGGGATGCTTAATGGACTAAAAAAATAGCATGTCTTTCTACATATATTCTAAACTATAAGATGTCTGCAAAAATATACGATTTCTAAGGACTTTGGGATGCTTAATGGACTAAAAAAATAGCATGTCTTTCTACATATATTCTAAACTATAAGATGTCTGCAAAAATATACGATTTCTAAGGACTTTGGGATGCTTAATGGACTAAAAAAATAGCATGTCTTTCTACATATATTCTAAACTATAAGATGTCTGCAAAAATATACGATTTCTAAGGACTTTGGGATGCTTAATGGACTAAAAAAATAGCATGTCTTTCTACATATATTCTAAACTATAAGATGTCTGCAAAAATATACGATTTCTAAGGACTTTGGGATGCTTAATGGACTAAAAAAATAGCATGTCTTTCTACATATATTCTAAACTATAAGATGTCTGCAAAAATATACGATTTCTAAGGACTTTGGGATGCTTAATGGACTAAAAAAATAGCATGTCTTTCTACATATATTCTAAACTATAAGATGTCTGCAAAAATATACGATTTCTAAGGACTTTGGGATGCTTAATGGACTAAAAAAATAGCATGTCTTTCTACATATATTCTAAACTATAAGATGTCTGCAAAAATATACGATTTCTAAGGACTTTGGGATGCTTAATGGACTAAAAAAATAGCATGTCTTTCTACATATATTCTAAACTATAAGATGTCTGCAAAAATATACGATTTCTAAGGACTTTGGGATGCTTAATGGACTAAAAAAATAGCATGTCTTTCTACATATATTCTAAACTATAAGATGTCTGCAAAAATATACGATTTCTAAGGACTTTGGGATGCTTAATGGACTAAAAAAATAGCATGTCTTTCTACATATATTCTAAACTATAAGATGTCTGCAAAAATATACGATTTCTAAGGACTTTGGGATGCTTAATGGACTAAAAAAATAGCATGTCTTTCTACATATATTCTAAACTATAAGATGTCTGCAAAAATATACGATTTCTAAGGACTTTGGGATGCTTAATGGACTAAAAAAATAGCATGTCTTTCTACATATATTCTAAACTATAAGATGTCTGCAAAAATATACGATTTCTAAGGACTTTGGGATGCTTAATGGACTAAAAAAATAGCATGTCTTTCTACATATATTCTAAACTATAAGATGTCTGCAAAAATATACGATTTCTAAGGACTTTGGGATGCTTAATGGACTAAAAAAATAGCATGTCTTTCTACATATATTCTAAACTATAAGATGTCTGCAAAAATATACGATTTCTAAGGACTTTGGGATGCTTAATGGACTAAAAAAATAGCATGTCTTTCTACATATATTCTAAACTATAAGATGTCTGCAAAAATATACGATTTCTAAGGACTTTGGGATGCTTAATGGACTAAAAAAATAGCATGTCTTTCTACATATATTCTAAACTATAAGATGTCTGCAAAAATATACGATTTCTAAGGACTTTGGGATGCTTAATGGACTAAAAAAATAGCATGTCTTTCTACATATATTCTAAACTATAAGATGTCTGCAAAAATATACGATTTCTAAGGACTTTGGGATGCTTAATGGACTAAAAAAATAGCATGTCTTTCTACATATAATCTTAACTATAAGCTGTCAGCAAAAAATATGATTTCTAAGGACTTTGGGATGCTTAACGGACTAAACAAATAAAATGTCTTTCTACATATAATCTAAACATATTTTCACTACATTGATCCGATAACCAAAAGGGATGACTCATGAGAAGAAGTTTGTGTATACATACGTCATTCTATGCTTCATCTATTAAAAGAATAAGTAAAAATAAAACTACTACCCCGAATGACGAATACTCGGACCAAATAAATTGCAGAAGAAGTACATTATATCTATCAACTTCAACAGCTGAAGAACTAGTCACTAATAAAAAGGTGTTCTCTAGTGCCTAAATAGCATATTATGATACGAAAAGCACAATTTGTGAGATATTCCAGACAGGAAGCTATACAAATTAAATTCTTTCTCATAATCCAAAAGAGAAATACGAATAAGCATAAAACTGATAAGAGAAAATGTGATTTAGCATCATAAAAAGGCTCCAGTTCATGGGAATTACCTAAACATATATGCCCATTGCTATAAATATGAGGATGCATGGGAGCCGGAGGAACAAATATGGCCTGTTTAAAAGAAGGAAACAAGTTAAGTTTTCAAAATTGAGTAAGGAAAATATGATATTAAACCTGAGGAGCCTCCATGGGATAATGTTCAGGAAAATCTACTTGAAGTTGATACGATTCTCCTGAATAAATCGTACCTGGGGCTCCGTTGACTTCAATTACCCATCTAATTATGCCGATAAACAATCAGATTGAAGACGAAACGAAATAACACAAAAATCCACACCTCTGAATATTATCCGAAACCTTATGCTTGAAACCAGTGGGTGGATTCACCTGCCACTCCACAAGTTCTTTCTGCAGCCGATTGCATGCGATCTTGCTCAGCGCCTTTTCACCCAATAATCAAAACCCACAAAAATATATCAGAAATTATTAAGTCAAATTGAAATTCAACTGATCCGTGCACGCAGACGCAACCTACACAATAAATAATCACAATTTTCAATATAAATAAAATAATACCTTGCGTGATGAAGCCGACGCAAAGTTCATGGCAGATTTCGAAAACTCCAGAAATACTCCGACGACAAATAAAGATGTTACTATGCTATACAAAATAAAAATTAATATTATTCAGATTATTAAGAAAGACGCGGCTTGTAATGAAAAATTGCCATTGGGTCGGATCAGTTCGGTTCCTGATTGAATTCAGATCTAATCCATTATAAATCCCTATATTTTCAAACTGTCAGTTAAACCACCGGTTTGTGCTGAATTGGAGATTTTTCGGTTCGATTCAAATAGAATAAAATTTTAAAATATTTGTGATTCACTGCAATTTGAACAACGGTTCGTACCGGTTTAACTTGAACCAGAAGTTTTCAGGTTCGATCTATAAAACCAGTTTAAAAACATAGATAAATATATATTATTTAATCCCGACGTACATCCAATTAAAAGGGATTTTGAAAAATCTTATGTTTTCAATTACTAAATGTATTGTAGCACCAAAAAATCATGTATTTTGATTAAACCAAATAGTTTAATATGAGAATAAATTATTTAGAAGAGAAATATATAACTTTTTATAATTAATTAGATATCAAGTTAATTAGTATAACCTGAGACCCAACCCAAATAATATTGAGTTTAAAATAATAAACCTCACCCAAAAAAAATCTAAATTTAAAGATCCATAGCCGAACTAATTCAATTAGGATGTATCATATTTCTAGTTCAATAATAATATATTAAGATTTTTACATAAACCACAATCATAATACCACAAATTATCAAACATATTTAAAAATTCACGATCATCATATCTCATCACACCTCATGATACCTTAATTTTAAAAAGCAAATAAACAAATACGATCATGGCAAATAAAGGAATAGTAAATAAGAAGAACAAGAAGCCGTTCATCATACACTCATTTTCAAACTGTACTCATCCGATAGATCAAGAAATTTGAGCTACAAACCTTCAAGTTTTTACCTCTGTATTGACTTGTAAAGCACCACTGTTACGTACTTGGAGAGGAACCGATTGGTTGACCCGAGTGCAACGACGGATGGACGGGTTCGATCTCTGTGCATATAAAGATGGTTGAGAACAACATGCTGTGGCCTTGAATGTGGAGGGGGAAACTCCATTTGTGGGGATTGAGCATTGAGAAGTGTTGAATTTAGATGTGGAGGGACTAGTGGTGGTTCTTTGGAGAAATCATCTTGGTTGAGCTGTAAACTGTTGTAGCTTGATTCGGGAGACTGCGGTGGCTCGAACCCGGAAATGCTGTCGATATCTTCTGGTACGGATTCCTGTCGAACAACCAAGAGAAATTAACTTAACCATGATATCGTTCAGAGGCAGTCGAAAAACAGACAATTTCTGCATTTTGTAGCTAGAAAATGAACATAAAACATGATATCTCTATCAGAGGCATTAAAGCAGGATAGTCATAAAGTCGAAAAGCGACATTTTATGCATTTTTGTATGTAGAAAATTAACATAAACCATGATATCTCTCTAAGAGGCAATGAAGCAGCATAGCCATAAAGTCGAAAACCGACATTTTAGGCATTTTTGTATCTAGAAAATGGGCATAAACTATGATATCTCTGAGAGGTAGTTGCAAGCAGAATAGAGTCATAGAGTCGAAAAACCGACATTTTCGGCATATTGTATCTAGAAAATGAACATAAACCATGATATCTCTATCAAACGCATTAAAGCAGGATAGTCATAAAGTCGAAAAGCAACATTTTATGCATTTTTATATCTAGAAAATGAACATAAACCATGATATCTCTCATAGATAATTGCAAGCAGAATATAGTCATAAAATAAAAAAAACCGACAATTTCTGCATTTTTATATCTAGAAAATGAACATAAACCATGATATTTCTCAGAGGCTGCAAGCAGAATGCAGTCATAAAGTCGAAAAGCCGACATTTTCTGCATTTTGTATCTTCGAAAGAATCTATAACGAGAAGAACTGACCAAAACAAAAGAAAGTACAAAAATTCCACAG
>RWGZ01000042.1:0-22408 GCA_009725065.1 Utricularia reniformis
CGCACGACGCGAAACAATGGATTTAGCAGCCGTCCTTGGAGCGCTTCCACGAAAATGAGCGCGTGGGTTGGTGAGAAACTTGGACCTATTGCACACAGGAGAAACCTTGAAAGAAGAGGTTGCCGTTGCACCGGTAGCTGTGGCGGCGGCGACGGTGGCCATAGATGAAGATGATTTTTCTCGTTTAATCGCTCCAGGCTTGTTGGTAGATAATTTTCTTGTTTTAGACCTCTTCTAGTTGGGCTTCCACTTGTTGGTCTCATGGGCTGCTATAGTTATATAATATTTCTACAATTCCATTTATAGTATTTTTGAAAAAGTCCCCTTTTGATTCCTTAATCCATTTACAAATCTTACTATTAATTTTGAGAAAATGGTTCCTTCTACTCGTACTTTGATTATTATGGTAAATTTAATTCTTAAAGTTTATATATGTGTTTTCACTTCTCGTAATTTTTTACATTTGACAAAATTGATCCTCAAAGTTCATATTTAATTCTCTAAATTAAATCGAACAAAATATGTTCTCCGTAGTTTACACACATTGGTAAAATTGATCCCCGTAATTTTGAGAAATTGGCAAAATGGGTACTTAGAAACCCTAACGTCGTAATTTTCAACTGTTAGCCCATATTTTCTTCTCATCATCTTTGACGTTGCTACTACTCCGCCGATATTATGCATATTCATCTTCGCTTCTCTTCCATCTCCATTGCTCCACCGAATGTCCTCATCGTTTTGTCTTCGTCATTTCGTTTCTTTGTTGATGTCGCTCGTTACCAAAGTTGAATGACTTCATGTGCACATTACAAACATCATAGATCAAATTTGCTCGTTACCATATATATAATATTGATGATCAATTTTGTCAAATATGGAAAAATATAGGATTAATTTTGCTACACATAAAGTTAATAGACTTAATTTGTCACAATTGTCAAAGTAGAAGGACCAAAATTATCAAAATATAAAATTACGAGGATCAAATTTACGCATCGCCCTTTAATTTTAGTCACTCTTTACAAAACACATAAAAATTAATCCACTTGAACCCATAAGCTAATGAATATTTATTAGTTCAACATTATTATTTGTTGAAACATCAAATTGTTCCAATATATTTAGATAAAGTCGAATGAGTATATTTGACTTGTTCAAGTATTTTACGATGTAATCTTCTCTCTTTATGCATCATATCCATGCACATTCCCAACCATACTCTACCATTTCAATATTATTAAAATAAAAGTAACTTTTCCAATTATAAAAAAACAATTTAATTTTTGGACAATTTGCATAAGCCATTTCTTGTTAAAACAGCACAACATTGTCACTGAATAATAAGAGTTGCAGAAAGCAAGAATGGGAAACAGCTTCAGCCTTGGCAACAAATGAACAAATACAAAATACTTGTGCACACAAGTTAACCATCCAAAAAAGAAGCTTAATTATACACACAGCACTGGAAGCCTACAAATACCTGTGGAGACTAAATGAATCTTGTACCGGGGCATCTCTTGTGTTCAAAAAAGCACAAAAGGGTAAAAATTGCACACGGACATGATATATACAGACAGCTCCATATGCAGACGATGAACAAATCATATATCTTAGCAAAACGGGTTTGAGATAGTCATTAATCTGACCGTTGGTGCAAAAATACGAAGCCAGAGTTTTCTCGAATCAAAGGTGGAGGCTCAATGTGAGCTACTTCTACTGTTTCCATGGATTTTGAGAGGTCATCCACAGAGAATGGAATGCTGCAATGATGCATAAGCTATCACAAACACTAATACTTTCGAAATTCATCAGTTGACAACAGAAATGACTGCGTTTTTTGATGTAGTGATAAAAATGTAAGAAACTCCTCCACACTTTTTAAATACCTCGAGTCGTCATCCAGAAGAAATGAACTGCTAACAGCATTGTTGGAGTCCTCAGTCATCAAGCCTCTCATACGCGAAATGACCTGTGCAAAATAAAAGTGAGTGCAAAAGGAGGGATGAGACAGACAGATTCAATAAGCCAAAAAACTAACATTCGAAGACACACTGTGAGTGCCATATTTATCATCCCAGTACATTGTACTAATTCTGTACAGTTGCTGTATGCTTAGAACCTGCATATGTTATAAATCTATTTAAAAACAACCGCTATACAAAATGACTGTTGATGAAATTTTCCTAACCGGACACAGTTCATCTGTAATTTCACTCAATGTCTTTTTGGGTTTTTGATGTATAACCTGCGATACGTATTAATCAGCGATGACATTCAGAAAAAAAAGTCCCGGAGAAGAGATACTCAAAGACAACGATCTTACCAAGAACCCAACGGCCTGTCTGATATGTTTCAGTTCATCCCAAGCTAAGCCTACACACTGCATACAAGAAGATTAAGAAGCGATGCGATGCAGCACTTACACAGCAACATAAACGGATAAAAAACTTACCTCCTCTGTTGCAAGGCAACACCACTGTTCCAATTCAGCCAACCCAGATTTCACATACTCACCATTGCTGAATGAGCAGCACTCGCGTCGTAAAAGAAGACTGAGAGTTATGAATTAAAAGAATTAAACCTCATAGAAGTGAAATAAGTGTCAGGCTAAATTATATAACAAAATAAATGCCATCCACACAGTTAAATTTACCTGTTGAAGAGTTGAACATTGATAAATGAGAATATTTGAGAGAAAACTTTCCGAATAAGAAAAGAAGGAACCTGAAATGCATAAAGGGCATGTCAATATAATGCTACATAACGAGAACCTAAACGATTTCCATATTTCATGTTCCTTACATAATTTGATTTCATTATCTTCATGTAAACATCAAGACTCTTCACAATGCTCTGCCAATGGCCAATTAGTGCTTGTTGTGCACCTGCATTTGCGTGAGACCGCCCCTTTACTAAACTACTACGAGATGTTCTAGGTGCCTGCATTGAGAAGATATACAGATGAATGAGGACAATGAAAATACGGCATCCTCTTCATAACGAGTTCTAGCAGTATTATCACACATTCACAACTTTGACTACCAAAGAAGAGAAAGTAAAGTGAAGAAAATAAGTGAGTTCCACTAATATTTAGTTAAGCCTCTTAAAGACATAAGATGAAGATTGCAGTGCCTAACTTACCTGAATGCATAGACCAAGCAGAGGAGAAATCTCTTTTTTAAGATTATCTCTTATCATTCCATATATCTTCTCTAGAAAAGCTGTAAGCTGCTGCTTGAATAGCAAAGCAGGATATTTGGCCTCAACTTGACGCAAGTCATCAAATCTACCAAGTATTCGACTATTGAGAAATGGAAGCCCTGCGCTCTGAGGAGATGCTCTCAACCCCTTCAAGATGAAAATTTGAAAAGAATTGAGAAAAAGAAATTGGCAAGAGGAATGAAAAAATTAATGCTAGAGGATAAAACCGCATACTTGAGACATTCTCCCAAAAAGAGAGGATGATGATGACCTTCTCCTTTGGGGAGTCAACTTAGCTGCTCCACTTGCCTTGAGTGTGTGCTGAAGCAACATTAATAGTGTCGATGTGTTGCATAGCCAGTATGCTAGTATATCATTGTTATCAGCACCCTACAATAGCTTGATGGAATTAGTCCGGGATTCACAAAAACTAACAAATAAAATGGTCAAGGAAAGTTCCAGGTAAAAATATAAAGAGAAGATATATCAATCTTATGCAGAATACAAGTGAAGTGATGAGGCATCTATTATTTGCATGCTAAAAGTTTACCTCAATTGATGAAGAAATGGTGTGAATTATACGATCAAATACAGTAGTTCTCTCAACCTCAAATGACCTCCAATGGAGAAGGCATTTGTAAATAATGTATGCAGCAACAGGTTTTCCACCAGAAAATCCCAAATCTTGTGAAAGACACTGTATCAGGAGGTCTTGGTTTTCCTGCAAAAGCCAAAATCACCACCTGAGCACAAAAGGTGTTTTTTCGTTCCATCTATATGTATAATTAATTGATTTTTGGTGGGCTATGAAATAACCAGTCACCACCACTTACTTGTTGCTTCTCATTAAGAGATTTCTGGGGCTTCTCCTCAGTTTCAGGCTCCTTATTACTCAATGCAGTGATGGCCATATCCTATGTTCAGTAAGAGATTAGTACCAAAGGTTTCTGAAAAAGCAAAGCAAAGTAAATTTAAACAACAATGTTTTCTTACAGGCATAGGTTTTGTTACGCCGTTAAGAGTAATCCCCTTATCTGGGGTTCTCTGCATAACCAAGAGTGATAAATAAAAGATATATGTTCATTAAAACGTCATGATAAAAATTAACTGCGAGTACCTGAACAATAGTTGTCCTGGGTCGTGCAGATATAGCCTCACCAGTAGGTGACATGGTAAGAGCTTGCTGACGAAGTACTTGGTTCTCTGATTCAGAGTTCGATAGCTTTTCTTCCATCCTAGGAAATTGAATAGAGACTTTTTGTATTAGAACTAAAGCTGTAAGACGGTCAGGTTTTTTCAGTATATTGCTTTATTAAAGGAATAATTTGTTGATTTTACACTTCACATGGTATATAGAAAGAAAAATAGAAGAGAATACATTGTTTAAAAAATGTCAAAAAAACAGTTCCTGGGCAGAATGAGGCATACTAGGATTGCAAACACTGAACTACTAGGAAAAACATTAGTTGTTTTTATTTCATAGTCGGTGGAAAATAAAAAATCACTGGGAAAAACACTCAGATACGAAGACAAAACTTAGCTATGTGTTTATTTCAAAGTCAGCCAAGGATAGAAGGAGACCAGACTACCACAGGAAAACTTGCATAAAGAAACATAAATCAACAAAGATGATGTTAATAGAGTCCAATACTCATTTACCTCTGAATGGACTCCTGAAGCTGTCCCACCTTCTCCTCTGTTTCTTCTAGTTTCTTTGATAAGTCTGTATTTCTACTATCAGCATCCACACAAGCCTTTCGTGCATTTTCTGCAGCTTCACTTTGTGACAGCAGTAAAGCCTACACAATAACTCATGCATTCACAACACCATCTAGAAACAGTTTTCCAAGTTTTGTACTCACTCCTCTATGAGGCCAATGAAACAGTAATGAAATTCTCTTCTGTAATAATAATAAAATGTAAAAACTTAAGCTGCAACTTAAAACACCTCAATCAAATGCAACTATCTACAATTCACAAACCTATGCAATAGGTTCGATGTAGAAATGTACCTTTGTACTCTCAAGCTCAGAGGTTAATGCATCAATCTTTGATGTGTCTTGAACCATTATTGGGGTTTCTTTAATTACTGGAGGGGCTTCTTCAATTGCCCTTCGTGCATCTTCTCTCTCTTTTAACATCCTAGCATTTGCTTCTTCCAACTGTATTTGCATTGAGTGCATAGCCTCCTGCAACTTAGCAATTTCTTGCGCTTTTGTTTCCTCCAGTTCAGTCTGAAAAAGAGCAAGAACAGCATTAAAAGTTGAACCACTCAGTATAATCCAAAAATTTTCACCCGCAGTCTCTTCTCAAATTGCAAGCGCCATGTAAGCTCCTCTACTTTCTTTTCTAGCTTGTCTTTAGCTTCTTTCAGGGCCCCTGTTTCCCTTGCAGCCTAGTCAATAAATAAAATTTACAAAATCTTTCTTACATTATACCTCCAGAATGAACCACGAAGTAACAAAACAAACCATTTTTAGCATTCGAAGTTCTCTTCGTGCTGTTCGTTGCCTCCAGCCACATTGTGTGATCAGAACAGCCTTCTGGAGACTTTGATAATAAGAATAGTCTTTGTAACAACGCCAATGAGCCTGCAAGATCACGAAATAATAAATGCTTCCACAATATCAGATTCCTAATGTTTCCAGGTTCATAAGTATAACTTTTAAATTCTCAGTAACAGACCTGAATTTGGGTGGCTGCCTTTGTCTGCTTCAGGAACCTAAATTTACTTCGAGCAGACATTGCTCTCATGCCTGTCTGAATTACAATAGCAGAAGTCTTCACTGCCAGATAGGATTTCTGAGCGATATGGCATTTGTAGTTCTTTTGAATCTTCAGAGATGCAGCTTCACGGCGCAACTCCTCATACAGTTTGCATGCGTATATAGCTGTAACATTAATAAAAAAGTCATGCCACTACATTAAAATCATAACCAATCACGTTGAGAAAGGGGTTAAGGAGTTTAAATCACCTCGCCAACATGATTGCAACTGGATCACAGCTTTCCGCAAAGTAACAAATTCTTTCCGAGCAATATAAGTACGAACTTGTCGTTGAATTGTTTTAGCAGCATTCCCCAGGACCTCAGTTCTCCTTGCATCCAGCTCAGCCATCTGACCAGCTCGTAGGAAGACTTTGGTCTTACCTAACTGGAAAAGAAAAGGAAAAGGCATCAAATAACTGTGCCAATAAAAATATGCCATGTGCACTAAACTCAAGACTCGACCAAGGGGAACTGTCTGCAAAGTGAACAATATGTGCCATAACATGATTGTTAAAGGAACTCAATTCACCAAAAACCTACCTGATAGCCTTTCAATCCCATTTTTCTCAGAATCATCTGACACGCAACCTTGTCATCGGAGCTGAAGAAAAAAGCACTTTCTTTAAAAAATGAAGGATAAATAGCGACAAGACTGGAACTGGGAAGTTTACACATTCAACTAAGAGAGACAATTTCAGGCAGCTAAATAAAACTTACATCCCATCTAAAGCTTCAGGGGCAAGAACACCAAATCGAAGGAGAAATTCATCAAAAGTACGCCTCGTAGGGTACCCAGCACAGCTAATTCTGATAGCCTCAAGAACACCCTGTATGACAAATGTAATTTAAATTAGCATAACTTTAACTAGAATAGAGAAATAAAACCAAAGATCAGTTAATCTCCTAAGTGTGAATTATACAGTAGAATGTTGAATCGAAGATACATACACCGCACCGCAACTGTTGAATCACATTGAGATTCTCAAAGATGGCAGGCTTCAAAACATTATTTGGTTTCACACATCTAATATAATGCGGCTCAGTTGAACTCAAGGTCTCCATCAAAGATTGAAGTTGTTGCTGCAAATATGAACATATAGTTCAAAAGCAGTGACGTGTTCCCAGAACAAGCAAAAAATAGGATGCAACTGGGCTGAAAATTTTAGGTAAAATGCTAATCATTAAATTCCGAAAGAAGAATAACTGCATATCACCTTAAAGCGTGTTCCAATGGAAGAAAACTTGGAAGATTTAGATGATTCTTCTGGAAGAGGGGGGAATAAACTGGCCACGAAGGAGCATTTGGAGGCTGTTAATAGATCCTGATGTTCTGCGACAACATAATCTTTGTTCTTATCCAGAAACAAATCTGCCATATAAGCTACCTGCACAAATACAAAATATATGTTCATATTTACAGCAAGGATCACAGGTCCATGATCCATCATTTCCCTTCTTTCCATGCATTATCAGATAACAGTTGATAGAAATAAGGTAAATTTCTAATACCTCTCCAGCATAGTGGCTTATCGTGAAATTGGTACGAGATAGCTTGGGTTTAATAAACCGCTTATTCTTGGCAAATGTCTGATACAACCTCTGGGCAAATGTCTCATGTGTAGATTTGGGAAACATACTGCAACAAAGATATACTATATGATGATCAAATAACAATAAACAGGATCAAATGCAAGAAGAATGCACAAGCCACAATTTTCCCAGCTCCTTGGATTTTTGCAACAAGTGACAGATATGATAAAGAACGTAGGATGGAATACCATGCTTCATCAAGTAACGCAATTATTCCCCCAGGTTTCTGTCATAAATCAAAAATGCAAGAATCAGAGGTATCAATCTATTTGTATTTTTCCACACAGAATGCAATATAATTTCATGGAAAATTCAAACTACAGAATCGTTAAATTTTTAAATAATTGAAAAAAAGTTTTCAGACCTTCTCAATAAGATCAAGAACATCTTGGTTATCAACAAATTCTATATAACTCCATTCTATCTTTTCCTTTTCATAATCTTCCTGCTCCATCTTAAATACATGCTGAAATAGAGCCGAAATCATCAGTGAGTAGATCAAGCAACAAAACTTCACCAAATTGGGCATAGCAAGGAGAAATACCTGATTAAAATGCTGCTGCAGCTTTTCATTGGTGAAGTTGATGCAGAACTGCTCAAAACTAATAAATATAAAGAAATTGAGAAGTGATTTTTATAATGATGCTGCAGACAGATATTTCAACTAAAGAGCAAACCTGTTCTGCTTAAAACTTTCAAACCCATAAATGTCCAGGACTCCAATTATTGCTTTTGAATTTGGGTCCTGCCCAATGGATATATTTATTTTCTCCACAATCCTGGTAGCAATGCAAAGAATGGGCATAGCACAAGATGGTGATCATTATGTTCACAAAACATTGAAGTTAGATAAACATACAATAGGGTGCTTGCAATGAAATCAAACCACCAGCTAATCTAATTGCACAATAAGTTCTACAATTTTAAATTATTACCACAAAACAAACACCAGAAAACCTTCAAGATTTAGATTCTTACCAATCAAATAAACGAGAATATACAGTTTTAGCTAGAGCATCTCTGCTGCCCAAAGCACTTTCTGGATCTAACGTCCTAGTAATTATTTCCTCAGGAGTCACCATCACACGCTTAATTAGTGCACTTTCCAAGCTCTTTTGATCACACCTATTAAAAAAATAGGTCAGTGTTTCATGTAGTATAGCTTCAAATATCATGATACAAAAAAGAACATACATGAGCAATTCAGCAGCTGTATTTAGATGAAACATAGACCTCTCATTCTTAATCACAGAAGAATCAATCTCTTCACCCTTGGCAAACTCAATGTTACCCAGATGGAGAACTGCAGCAACAACTCTAAATATTGCCTCCTGATTTTTACATAGCATTAACAAAAACATATAAAGTGAGAATGCTATAATTCTAATTGGTATGGAGATCATGTCTGTGCGGCCTTTATGAGAATGGTACCTGGTCTTCATCACTAATGCCGACAATGTCCATAGCCCTTCTGGTAGCAAGGTATTCCTCAGAATCATTTACACCATCTAGTTGATAACAACTCGACTGGTTAAGATAATGATAGGATTCAGGGTTTCCCAGCTTATACTTCTCCCTTTCCTGAATGATAGAACATTATTGAACAACTTCAAAAGTTAAAGCATCTTATTCTTGCATGTTAAATGCAAGCATAAAAAATTTAGAAATAAACAAGTAACCTCTAGAGGTGCTGAGCACAGAAGATAAAAGCAATGGTAGTTCCTTTCGGGAAACGATATCTGGCAAACACGAGATCTCTCCAGCAAGTAGGTTCTGATAGCAGCTCCTGAGATCCTCCCATGCTTATCAAATTGTATTTCAACAAATTTTCCGAAACGACTGCAGAACAATCATTATTATTGCTCTTAACTTTGATGCATCAGGTATTTTGGAAAATAATCACCATAAAAAATAGCAAGATTCCGAATTCTAACCAAAAGAAGGACCATATAGTGTCAGCCACTTAGGAATAAAAAAATATAGTAACCTTGAATTATTGTTCCTGACAGTTTTGGCATTTCCAAATGCTTCAAGAACAGGATTTGACTGGATTCAACAATTGTCATTGTTAGATTTTGCTCAAGAACAAAAGTATAAAACCATGACACCCGTGGACATGTATATGAGTGAGATTGAGAGTGAGAAAGAGGAAGAGAGAGATTCAAGTAAATAAGTTCTTTTGAAGCCTGATTCCTGTTAGAAAAAATAATAACCTCAAGAACTTGTTGCTCCACAGTCCTTCCTTCCACTCCCGAGCGACCACCTAAATGTGCGAGATATCGCATCAGCATTTTAGTTGTCTCTGTTTTACCAGCTCCACTTTCACCGCTAACCAAAATTGCATTGCTCTTCCCCTCGTTGATCATTGCTCTGATTGAAAATAATAACATTGGAGGGATAAATGCGACATTTCCAGTCCATCTACTCCAAGCCTTTAAGAAGTTCATAGTTTAAATTTTTAAAAATCCTACAGTCACCTGTATGCAACATCAGCAATTGCAAACACGTGGGGGCTCAGCTCGCCCAAAGCAGCTCCCTTGTACTGTTCCATCATGTGAGTGTCATATAGATGGGGCAATCTTTGAAAAGGATTTACAGCTATCAGAATATTTCCTGTATATGTCTGAGAAAAAAGGAATTAGTCAAAGAATGAAAGTATTATATTTTACAGATACATATGTGAGCCCTCAGATAGCTTACATATATTTCATTCATTTCATATCTACTAGCCAGGTTCTGAAGAACTCCAGGTTCATGCAGATAAGAAAGCTTTGTCATGTCATCTACTCCTCCAGGTGGTGCTTCAGTATCTTTCGGGTACATCTTTGAGATGTTTACTACAACCTGCCATTTGGAAGCCTTGAAATTTAAACCTTTGTACACGAACTATGAAAATAAACAAGTAAAATTATGCAAAACAGTTCTAAGCAACACCTAATACCTAAAAAGACAAATGGAAAATTCATGTGTTAGACAATGGAAAATGTATATGGCCAAAAAATACAGAGTTAGCAAAATTATCCATGTGTGCTTTCTTGGAACCTTTTTCCCAGTTGTAGTATGAACATGAACATCCTGACCATCTATCCTAGTAACTTCTCCATCAATCCAAGCGAAGACCGGATCCTCAACCCATACATGTGAACCAACAATAATATTAACAGTTGATGCCTACAGAAAGAAGGAAGAGGTGTAAGAAACCTTGTGCGATCCATCATTACAGTCGCTTTAATATTTCAAAGAAGTAACTATTAATATCATGAAAAGCGATATAAAAATAACATCGTTTTTTCATAGCTGAATGGATGCATTTAACTGATTTTTGCTAGGATTACCAAAGAAACAGTGGTTAATCTTCCAGTGCTACTAAACAATAGTCTAAACTAAGTCTATTTATCTTGTCCCTATCATTGACCCACTGATAAGTGAGGGGCTGTATCATTCAACTCCTGAGCATTAGAATTTCACGTAACATTGGTAAACCAACACAAGAAAACATTGAATGAAATCAAATAAAAAAGATGAATTCAGAAATCAAACACAAGCATAATCATCATAACTGAACCTAATGATTTCCAGGAGAAATTTGGTTTCACAGTTTGAATTATTTCTCTCTGAAAACAAAGGATCAAAGAAAGTTCGTCTGCAATGCAAACTCCATCCAACAGAAAAAGGAGCGCTCATGATACAAAATAAAGTATATGAATTTGTTTAATAACCCCATGAGAAATTGTAAACTCTCGCCAATTATTAGTCAAAACAAAATAAAAACAGTCCAACGCAAAGCGCAAGAAAGGCCAAAAGCTTAGATCTTTAAGGCCAGAAGAAGCTCTCACCATTGCAGAACACTTCGAAGACCCGATCTCCTGCTTTTTAACTCATTCCAAGGAGCAACTCCCGCTTAGTAAAGCCTTCAGGTGAGATCGTCGGCAACTCACACACTTTCAACACTCTAAATTGAAAAAAAAACTTTATTGCCCTTCCGATGATAAGCTTACTTCTTCAGCTTCAAATCCTGCCCACGGTTTCAACCAAATCAAGCGACACAGCCGAAAACAGAAAAATAAAATCAAAACTCAAAATTCTAGTCTACCCAGAAAGAGAAATCAACTCCGCTGAAGCGTGCAAGTGTCTATTCTCTCAATACTCGCTGTCCGAATAGTTTGGTGCCGTCCCCTGGCGAAATTGCTGGTTTTTTCAACAATTCTTTTTTTATCGTTTGCAAAATACTTGTAAGTAAAGAAACGAGATTAACTTTTAGAAAATGAAATGATACAACGATCAGTTCATCGTTGGGCCCTCCAGCTAAGAAGGTGAGTTCGTATGCAGACAAATGGGATTACGAATGCCTGAGTACTCTTTGGGTGCGCCTTGTCTCACAAAATTTCGATATCTCTACAGGCCGCCATGGCTGAACTTGAAAGTTACCTGACTTCATCAACTTTTTGCACCTACAAGTATAATTAGATTACAGAAAAGAGCAGTCTTTAGCCCACTGATCATCATTTCGAGACGAATCTTAATTTTATATAATTCCAAACAAAAGAATATTCTTCCCGGTGATCTTAAGCTCTAGTGTTTCATGCAAAGACTAGAGAAAAGACACCATCGTATGAAAATTCTCATTCTTATTCATACATAAAAACTGTCTTAGCAGGATATTATGCAAGCAAACGGACTGGAAAAAGCTAATTCATGAAAAATCAAGACAAGAAAAGATAGAAAACCAGGCCGTCAGCGAGGATAGTTGATAGGGCAGAGACTTTCCACGAGCTGCAGAAGAGCAAGAGAAGAAACATCCAGCTTGGATCACTTGGATGCAGAATAAGACTCACTACAAGGCGAGTTATCAGTTTCATTCAGCAGTTTCTGTTTCACTTCACTTAAGTCATAATCATCAGTACTTGCCTTCGATGCATCAACACTTTGTGATCCAGTTAACCTGGCCAATACAACAAAAGACATTCCTCCAAGAATATTGTTCAAACATCTCAGAACGACGACTGATGACTTAAAGAGTACAGGGGAGAACCCCTTGGCTAACAAGTACTCAATTCCATTAAGGGTTTGATATCTCAGGTTGCTGCTTAGACCCATGTGAATCGCCCAAGTAGAAGCATTCAGAACAGTTGGTGGAGGCTTATTAGGTGTCTCAAAGTAAGGATCCATCTTCTTTCGCATCTTCAAGAGTCCATTGGAAATAGCAGTACCTACAAGTCCAGCTGCAAATCCTACAGCAGCAAAAAGAGTTCCTTTATAAAGAAAAGTCCCTGACCTACTCAGTAGGCTATATGCTCCGGGTTCAAACATGTGGCTTGTGGGGCAACTCGCAAAAATGGAAGGCAAGGTTTGTGTAGAAGCCGACATTGTAGGGGCCAGTAGATACATGAGAACAAAATTCAGAATGGAACCCACCACAAGTGTAGAGAATACGAAGTCAAGTTCATTGAGGCCAAAATTGGGGCGTGAAGCCATATCACCGAGAACACAAGAACTAACACCCACCAACTCCTCCATCAATACCTTGAACGGGAATTCAGGATCGGCGGCAACCCGTGATCTCCAACCATTGAAAAAAGCCCCAATTGGTCCAAATGAATCCCAATAAGATCTGGATTCATCTGAGGAATCTCCTCCGCCATTCCATCCTCCACTGCCACCATCCCCACCATCACGACCATGCCCTGAACTAATACCACCGCCTCCTACCGCACAAATCTGTTGAAATTCGATTTTCCGATGAAGGTATAATGCTCCGCTTGGTCGGGATTTCTCTATGTGGAGGGCATTACTACGCGGGAAGGAAACATCGACGAATGCAGACTGACGAGAACTCCTGGTCAGACAATAATTACCAGTAATAGAAGAATAGCGAAGCTGAGCCATTGTCTCCATAGAGATCGAATCCCACCTGAAAATATCAATAAAGATTTATTTAAAAAAAACGGTTTTCTTGAAAGAAAGTGCAAATGATAGAGTTCCAGGAAAACATTAAAATCAGAACAACTACAGCATAGTAAGAAAAAATACAAAGAAATGCGAGACGGACGAGTTTCAGGGCTACAACTGCTTCAAATACATCGATAGCACGAAAAACAACCAAATCCGTCGAGGAAAAAGAAGAATAATAAAGAAGCAGTTCACGCCAAAATCCGTAGCAGGAATGGAAAAGAAATAGAGAATGATGTGAAGAGAAAAGACTCACACCTAAAAGGTTGAGATCTCACTGCATCAGATCAATGACAAGAACCGGCGGAGGTGACGGAGTGTTCTTGACTAGGAATAATTCATGTGCGAAGTGGACTATTCGGCAACAACTTACCAAACTTAGTTTGGGCCTCACAGAATTGGCCCAAAATCATCCCTTTTTTGCTATTTTTTGGTTTGGGCCTCATTTAAATGATTTTTTCGAATCCAACCAAGTTTATTTCGAATCTATAACTCCGAATTTTCCAACTAATTGAAATGAGCCAATAATATTTATATATATTAATAACACAATATATATTATAATATTTAATTAAAATTATATATATATTAATCATCGTGTGAGATATCAAACATGTTTTACGACAGTACCCACAAATTCTCTACGGGTTCCGAATATATTAATTTAATTAATTCGAAACATTAAATTTGAACTCAAATCAAACCTTAAAAACACTTAAATTGAGCTCGTTTTGATTCGTTTACACATCTCACTCCAACATATGAATTGACATAATTGATCATCAATTATCTGATCGAATTAAGTTATTTGATCGAGTCGAATTAATTAACTATATTTCTTGCACACCCCTAATCGAAAATATATATAAATAATCATTATCATATCAAATAAACACCTTAACATTAGATATAAACATAAAGTCACTTAGCCTTTGCATGCAAAGTTACTAAAGGAATTTAAGTAACAACTTGAGCTTTCTGAAGAACAATCATATTTTCATTGCTCCCAATATGCTTTTCTGGGACCTCGTCGATTGTCTTCGGCTCCGCCTTAACAATTTCAACGATGATCGGAACAGCCGGGATTATCTCAACGGCTATGATTTCGTTGCTCAGTTTTACAACATCAAGTATTTGTTCCTGCAATTCAGCAGGCATCATCTTCTGCTGATCAACTGATAATATTTGGTTTTCAATATCTGTAATCTTCTTTTCTTCCTCAACTTTCTTTGCATTTCTATAAATGAAATACAGCACCATTTGCACAACTCCGAAGCTGAATCCAAGAACATTCGGAATCTGCAAAAAACCCCGAATATATTCGATAATTTACGAGTTTAGTAATATTGAAACCCTAATTATCACAGATACTTACTGCAATGTTATAGTCTTCGAGTAGTAATCCGTAAAAGAACCACATAACAGCGCTGATCGTTAAGAAGAACGAAGGGAGAAACGGCATGTATTCGATGCTTTTGGTTCGTATAACTTGTCTCTGAAACAACAACAGATATTTTATACTGAACCAAGTAGAACTTAGTAGTGTCAAATAACTTACGACGACGAATAAAGGTGCAACGAATACCGACAAAGAGAAAACAAGACAAATCCATCCAACAACAGCTGATCTTTGTGAAGTTTCTACCCAGAAATGAGTTAGCAGAATGATCACTCCTAGGCCAGCAACGTTTAGCAGAAGTATTAGCTTTGTTGTCTTTACCTGATCATATTGTTATATTCATCATATAACGAAGAAAGTGTGCATGAATATAACGTAAAGTTACGTACTCTAGAGGGTTTTGGAGCAAAAAAGAGATAGAATCCAATGTAAAGAGACATAATGAAGCAACCAAATGAGTTGATAGTGATTAGGAGAGTTGTATTTGTCTTAAGAAACGCGTAATGTATCCACATCATGGAGCTGAATAATCCGACAATGTAAGGAACAGATTGAAACCCTTGTGTTGATTTTCTCTTGTAAATCTTGTAAAATGTTGGACTGCATGATCAAACTGAGAACTATTATGTTTCCTTATGAAAAATCATATGATTAGAAACTCACATTGGAGCAAGGAAAACCATGAAGGAGATAACATTCCCTGCACAAAACAAACAACACAGATAATACTTTCTTCAGTCTCATGTGTAATGATCGACGACAATGGCCGTTTTTACGTATCGAATATCTCCGGTAACATAATGGATGCATACAAAAGAAGCATAAGAAGGGATCAATGCAAAAAATTATTATGAGAAGGTGATGAAACTTTACCTAGAAGACCAAACACAAATGCCAACTGAGTCATAGCTCTAGGGAGAAGAAATATGTACAGAGATAGCTAATACGAGAACACAGACATTGTGTGGGTATATATAGAGGGTAAGAGCACCAAGCTGTAAGGTTCTAATGCATCATTGCGACTCGGATAACAAATACGAGAATGGGGTTGTTTGGTATACCGATAACCAAATAGCGTTGTATTGAAAACTGCAATGGTATGATGTGTGAGTCATTCACTAGCAGATAACTTGTATATTCGTCTATTCGTTAATGGATTGGGATAGTGGGAAATGGGAGGTAAATTAGGGATTTTGTGTACTTTAGAGTTGTGTTTAGAGTGGTGAATCTATGAGCATATCAACAAGACAGGAAAAGGGTGTGTTTTTCTTTCATTTTGATCTTCATTGTGCTCCATTTAGCCTAATTTGGGTTGCTTCTTTCATTTAGCCAAATCTTTCTGATGTGTTTTCCACTAATTTTGAATTTGAGGCTTACAGCTCATTCACCATAATAATGATTAGTTACTTAGGTATTGTTTTATTTACTTTTGATGAAATCAAAATGACTTGTTTTGTCCCAAATAAATAATAAATTTGTTTGTTTCAAATCGTCATTTTTTTAACATACACAAAAATATCTCACGTTTTTAGAAATATTAATTTACTAATATTTCTAATAATTAAAATATGATTATGTTGATTATATTATTTTTTTTTTCGAATATAATATTATTTCATATATATGTTACCTTAATAAAACATTCTTAAAGTACAAAAAAGCATAACTGTATTATATTTATATAATCCATTCATCTATATTAAGTTTATAGTTTTTCTCGTTCCTTTATCCACTTGATATATTAAGATCTTGTTTTGATTGATTTCACAACCAGAAATATCGATCACATTATTTTTGGAGGGAATTTCCCAACAAACCCGAACCTATGCACACCATACTCGAAGACTAAGAAGTTTGATATATGAATGCATGATAAGCAAAGATTCACAAAATGGAGCATCATCACATCAAACCCGAAATCGCAACGAACACATGTAAAGAATGAACAATATGGATGGATTATGTCAAGGTCTCAAGCTATGGACTTTGGGATTTTGTACTGTTTCTTGAGGAATTGAGATGCCTCCGAATCAATCCGGTGACCGAGAATCCGTATCAGTGTCTTCGCATCAGTGCCTAATCTGCTTCTCCCGCCTTGCAGCTCCATCTCACTCGCGGATCGCAAATCTTCGATCAACTCCCGAGTCTGTACCCGGGACATCATGAATCATTCACATCAACTAAATCTATTTGTGACGTTCACTGACCTCATAGTTGTGCAGCTTTACGATATTCCGAATGTGTGCCAAATGATTTTCGACAACACCACGAGGAAGCCCATCTCCTCCGGATATGAAGAACTCCTGGAATTCACTACCCGAATTGAGTATACTCGAGAAAATAGCATTGCTTCGAATGATGACATACCTTTAAAACCTCCAAGTCTTCTTCCAGCAGTTTAGCATCGCTGTGAGTGAACATTCGGGATGGACCTCCGTCCAATATGACACGTATTAAGCCATCCTACGTGAATAAGAATATATAATCAAGATGTATTGAGTAAAATGGCAGAGAGAATATGTTCCAGGAAGCAAGCAAACCAGAGTTGCTTGCAGGAGTCCCGTTACAACACGGTCACGAAGAGGCTCCATTATGTAATCGCACAGCTGATTAAGAGCCTGTATAAATTATCACAAAAACTCATACATTAGCTTGTGGAACGAGGATTTGTCTGTAAAATGGAGCCTCGATATTCAGCCAGATTCCAGAAAGAAATGAAGCCTCGATATTCATATGTAAAATGCGATCATGATCATACGTAGTAGACAGATATGATGATTAGAATTGTCGTCTGTCAGCGTTGATGCATGCGATGGGTTGTCTTTACTCTTTAATTCCATTAAAAAAAGAAAATGAAACGAAATGGTGACTTCATTATACTTATGATGCAATGCTAAGCCGAAGGAAGTGAAAATCAGACATTAGATGTATGAAATCTTACCAAATAATGGCTAAAAAAATCATGCATAAAAAGGATATAATGACGAAGCATACCAGATCGAGAGGCTCAACCAGACTCTCCAACCTAGAATGAGCAACACTGGGCTTATAAAGACCATCAATGAACGCTTCTCTCAAATCCCAAAAAATGGTTTTAATTCCTATGAATAAACTAACACAGATGAAGTGCCAATACACTGGTTAAAGAAAAAACTTAAACAAGACAAACCAGCAAATTCACAGAATCGATCAATAGCTGCATTAATATCTTTTCTACTCCCATTGAAACTGTCATTTTGAGCAGAATTTCTAGATTTATCCTCAAGAGTTCTATCTGCAAAAAATAAAAAAGATGAAAAATGAAGGCAAATTTAAGTTTGATATTTCAAGCAAAACATCGCTTACTTGTGGAAATATTATGCTTTGCAGACCAACGCTCCCAAATGCTATCTTCTAAAGTTTTTAGATGGCTAATTGCATACTGTATCAGAATTTTTTGAATCAATAAATGCTAGTTCATAACACAAAGAAAGCCCATACGAAAAAATCTGAGGCACGGAGACACTATTACCCAGTATTGACATGAAAAGAAATGAACATAACAGAGATAGAGGAAATAGTTTTGACTTACATAAAGAGAATTTAATTGAACACAGAGGGTCGGAGTTGTCAAGACACTGATATCCCTTGACTTCTTATACTCGGGCAATTTTGCGTCAGTTAGTTCTTTTTTCACAAAGGATTTAATTGAACTTTCTTTCTTGTACCTAGTCAAGATGGGGACTGGAGGAATTATGTCTTCCTTGTCAGCTGCAGAGCAATAAATTATTTTAACAGAAAAGAACACAAAAAAATAATATAGGAGACTGGCAAGTTACAAGATGCCTAAAAAGCTAACTTATTTTCAAGAATCTCAAAAAACAAGGGTGAGTGGGGAGATATTGACTGAACATAAATGAGAAAATACATGGACTGGTTTTACATAAGCATTTATTACACCCACATTTTTTACCACTTTCCCTACAAAGTAATAACACTGTCTTAATTTGGAGCAAAAAAACGATTATTATATTTATACTCGCTGTGGAAGTTAACCACTAATGTAAAGAAATGCTTCTTAACCCACAGGGTGAATACAATGTTCATGTTGAAGATAACTACTCCCTAGTAGACTTTATCTAGTAAGCAGGCATCGGAAAAAAGGTACATTAAATCAATAAAATGACAGTGGTTGGCATTTATACAGAACAATGAGAAAAAAAACGCAAAACAAGACTGCAAGCACATGCGAGGAGCAAATTGAAGAGGAAACCATACCAAGAATGCAAAATATGAGGATGAAAAGTTATATACTCAAAAGAAACATGGGCTTTAATAGGGCTGTTTCACAATATTTTGATGATTAAAAATCTACGAATAAAACAATGACCGTCACTTAAAATTTATGCAGGTAATGAAAAGATTTACCTAACCCACTAAGAACATGCTTCACATATACTTTGAATGCATTATCAATGCCATGGAATAGACTAGTGAGCTCCCCAGGCCTCATAGGAACATCAAGAGCAAAGAATTGATCCACTGTCTGTAAAAAAGGAAGAGGCTGTTACCACAGAGCATAGAAATGTCAATGTAGTAAAACTAAATGCTTTGCAAATTAATGGAATAAAAATGTGAACCTCCTCAACAATCCTATAGAACTCAACAATTGAGCTTCCATGTCGCTGTTGAGTTGATACTGGTAGCCAGTTCTGAATGAAGAAAACATATTTAGCAAACAATAAGCACGAAAAAACATAAAGAGTGCAATGAAATATCAAGATTTTGTATCAAGTTGTGACAAATATCAAGATCCCAATACATCAAGTTGTGACAAAGATTCAAACATTGGCGTATCACTGGATAAAAGAACGAGGAAAACTCCATAGACTTAAGATAGATGAATGGGTTAGGGCCCCATTTGAGGCCGTAGAAAACGCAGGTGTATAAATGTCATACAATCATGCGTTTCCTTTCGGTTATGTACCTTTAAAATACCTTATGAATTCATAAGGTAATCTATATATGAAATAACATTCCAGTTCAAAAAAAAAAGATTTTGTATAAAAATTCCGTTTCTTCAAATTTGATAAATAAATTATTCTATTGCCCACAAAACTTGTGAAGCAGCGATGAACGACAATGCATGATTTTGTAACTAGAAACTTCATTTGGGAATAGTTTTTTGTTATTTCCAGGATCCTTCAATATAATACACCATTTTAAATTTTTAAAAACTAAGAATATAAAACAAGAAATTGATCTTAAAAATTGTACAAGCAAAAAATAAAATTATTTTAGTAGACTTTGAGAATTAGGCTTTGGACTCCACTACTATCTTCATGCTTATTTTAAAATGTCGAAATACTATAGAACATTTAAAGCAACATTCCAACTCAAAGAAATAGAAAACTATACACCCAATAGACCAATGGTAAAGACCAAAAATATTCATCAATATACCACATAATGATTCAATATCTGGCAAAGAAAAAAAAAGATAAGTATTACCTCCTGGTGAAAAACCCTTTCAGTCCAAGATGCGATTCTTCCAAGTTGTGAATTAATCCATCGCAGAACCAAGGTTCCAGATATAATTTCTATCTGAAGAGGAACTAATAAATCAGATAATTACAAACCAGAAAAAACACAACTCGTTAAAAGATACCAAATGAATTCTAGTATATGAACATCAGTACAAGTTCCTTGATAGGAAATCAATTTCAATGAAACAGCGGTAACAAACTATTAAAAAAACCCTAATGTGGTTACTCAGACTAGACTCACTGCATTCATGGCATTTTAAAAATATTGGACCTCGAAAGTCCCTTCATCTTGTTGTACACTTGAAATCCAACAAAGATAGGCCACTAAAAGACATACACGCCTTTGTTTTCCTACTATAGCCTAAGAACAGGAATATTATTTGATCTATATGATCGAATCCTCTACAGTAGTGTAGTAATGTGCAACCTTGAAACATGAAAAAGGAATCAATTTATCTCAACCAGAATATCCTTGCACAATATATTGATTTTTAAAGCAATGAAAGAAACCAAAACGTGAACAACAAAAGACTTTACCTTGTACAAGTTCAGTTTTTTCCGATAAGCCTCTGCAGTTCCTTCTTCACATGTTGACAAAATTATGGCCGTCACGTTTCGTTCAAGATCATCAGCAGCGCGAAACACAGAGACAGCATCCTCAGTAAGATGTTCAGCACTATCCAAGAATGGTTTCTGAAGAGAAAAAGAAAAAAACATCAAAACTCCCTCTGCTCAGTTGAACATCAAGATTCAAGTTACCAGCTTGATTCCATAAAGCTTGTGAATGAGTGATGCCGACACTGCACCAGCAGCACGATGCCGTGAGATTAATATGGGTAAGTACATTACTGTCTCTCTTTTCAAAACCTTTTTTGCATGTTCAGCAAGTATTGCCAAAGGATGTTCATTTGATATATCAGACAATGCTTCAACATCCTGGGAAATCTGCATTTCAAAAAAATAAAGATGAAAAGAAAGAAAGAGAAACAAAACAAAAAGTCAGATTTCCGTATTAAAGAAGCAAAAGTTGAATCTAATAACTAGATTTATAAGGTTGGCTTCTAATCTAAACTTAGAGAATGTTTTGATTCCATCAAATTAACCTCATTAAAATGCTATACTTTTAATTGTGAATGAGTATACCTAAACGCCGAAAATATAAATAGTATACATGACCATAAAAACTTTGAGACTTTATTTGAACTGCACGTACACAGAATTCAGTTATAAAACCATATAGATATGCTCATGGGTATGATGAATCACCAGGAAGGAAGTATGTGGTTTAGTAAGGAGAACAGTGAATCATACAAGAAGATAACACAAACCCCCTATTTTTTTCAGCAGATCAAATATAATTTTATCAAGATTGCAGTAGGGAATAGGAAAGTCAATTGTTTTTTGCTTCTCTAACAGCTCGCATATTCAGAACAGGATTGCGAAAAAATCAACAAAATAGAATACTTACTCTGGAGAAAGCATGTTTAGTTGAAGATGAAACATAAAGCTCTAATTGTTCGGTATCTGTCATTGGCAAACCCTGCATTGACTGAAACAATAAAATTTCAGGGAAAAATTATACTAGTTCCAACAGGAACGCCTCACTGACATTCAAAACCACCAGCTACTTTGCCTCTCTTGGATAGACACATGCAAATTAACGAAAGCAATCACTTAATGCAAGAAGATTCTGAACTCAAGTCAATTGGACATTTTTACAACTTTAGCCAAAAGAACAATTCTAAATTGAAACGGAAACTCAGGATAACACTAGAAGTAAGAAACAAAATTTAAAAACACAGGATATTTCCAAGAGAAACTATACCAACTGAGGTTCTTCTGCAAGAAGCCTCCGTGCAACTACAGCAATATTTGCCACACTCTCCATCATTTTTGAACCCTTAAAACACAGAGAAGGTAAAAAACCAATTAATCACAGCATAGCATAATTTTGTTGAAGAACATAAATAATATCA
>RWGZ01000043.1:5283-21856 GCA_009725065.1 Utricularia reniformis
TACCATAAAAACTGCTTTTCACCAATCAGAAGACCGAAAGATATGTATCAAACCATGCTAAAAATTTCAGAACAATCCGATGTTACAACTATGAGATTCGAATCGAAAAACCAACTTTTGTATACTTGAAAAATCAGAAACAGTCACTTGTAAACCAACGTTAATTCGAAAATCCAAACGACCATAAAATTCGATCTTTACAGTTGAGAACCGAGATAAATATGTTTATAACTATATACCAAAATTTCAGACCGATCCAATGGTTCAATAATCAGAAACAAACTTAATACCGAAGCTGCGCTGTATCGAAAATATATTCGCGTTTTCCATCCTAAACTCCGGATAAAAACTCAATGGGATTAAAAACGTCCCCACAGACGGCGCCAATGTTATTGCTGCTAAAAATCCGCAATAACAAGATTTAGACCCCTTTTACGGATAGGGGTCGAACGAAAAAGTAATATGAAAGCAATAAGTAAAAAAACACGATTTTTGTAGGTGGAAAACCTTTCTGTAAACGAAAGGATAAAAAAACACCACGGCCGTAGCCTTTGAATCCACTATAAATGTCAAGTTCGTAGATTTACAATAGGAGAACATGAGGTAGAAAACGAAAGAAAAAAGATCGTGTTTTGATGGCCGTAGTCGTAGGTTTCCAGGGCGAAAAAGAAAAGCATAGCGGCCTCTTCCTTAGGTCAAGAATCCAAGCTCCCCTCCTTAACACTTTAACCATGTTTATATAGGTGATTTGTCCAGCCCAATTATCACTCCCTAGGCCCACCAATAATTGAGTGCAATATATAATGATCCAATAATATCTAAATTAGGCACATGGGTCCAGTAAATAAGTAACCCGATCCAAATAAGACGATAAGCTATAAACAATGTCAATCATCAAAATATCTCAATCTGCTTCATTTCTCGACTTGGAAATGAGTATATAGAAATATATGTGTACTCGAATAATAAATATCTCAGGGTGACATCAGTATGAATATCATTTGGCTCATTCTTCACATAGTTCCACCACATGTTCTAGGTGTGATGATTTTGATTTCAATTAAACTCTAATTGATGTTGTTAAAACATGAATACATGTTGTTAGAATGAAGAATAACTTGGTTATACCATGATTTATGTGTTTAAACTATACTATAAATGCTATGACATGAAGTCGTGTTGTTATGACTTTCACCATCATTCTGTTTTCGAACATACTTTTTTTGTATATACAAAAGTATACGTGATATTAGGCTTTATTTAGTTTGAATACAATTGGTTTTACCAAATTTGAAATGTGATTTTTATGAATATCATTTGCCTCATTTTTCAATTAGTTCCACCACATGTTCTAAGTGTGATGATTTTGATATCAATTAATCTTGAATTGATGTTGTTAAAACATGAATATCTGTTGTTAGAACCAAGAATAACTTTGTTATAACATGATTTATGTGTTTAAACTATAGTATAAATGCTATGACATCAAGCCGTGTTATTATTACATGCACGATCATTCGTTTTCGAACATATTTTTATTGTACATACAACAAATATTCGTTATGTTATGCTTTATTTAGTTTGAATACACTTGGTTTTACCAAATTTACTATGTGATTTGTATGAATATCATTTGCCTCAATTTCACACAGTTCCACCACAAGTTCTACGTGTGATTATTATGATTTCATTCAAACTTGATTTGATGTTGTTAAAACATGAGTACATGTTGTTAGAACCAAGAATTACTTGGTTATACCATGATTTATGTGATTAAATTATGGTTTAAATGCAATGACATGAAGTCGTGTCTTTATGACTTGCACGATCATTCCGTTTTCAAACTTACTTTTTTTGTATATACAAAAGTTTTCGTGAGGTTAGGCTTTATTTAGTATTGAATACAATTGGTTTAACCAAATTTACAATGTGATTTTTTTGAATCTCATTTGGCTCATTTTTCACATAGTTCCACTACATGTTCTAGGTGTGATGATTTTGTTTTTTTCAAATAAACTTGAATTGATGTTGTTAAAACATGAATACATGTTGTTAGAACCAAGAATCACTTGGTTATATCATGATTTATGTGATTAAGTTATAGTTCAAATGCAATGACATGAAGTCGTGTTGTTATGACTTGCACGATCATTTCGTTTTCGAACTAACTTTTTTGTATGTACAACAAGTATTCGTTATGTTAGGCTTTTTTTAGTTTTAATACACTTGGTTTTACCTAATTTACAATGTGATTTGTATGAATATCATTTGGCTCATTTTTCACATATTCCACCACATGTTCTTGGTGTGATGATTTTGATTTCAATTAAACTTGAATTGATGTTGTTAAAACATGAATACATGTTGTTAGAACCAAGAATCACTCGGTTATACCATGATTTATGTGATTAAACTATATGTTATGGTCCCTTTTTAGGGGGTACCAACAGTCGTCCGGTTCGTTCAAATAACGAACTCGGTTATGATTTCTTTAAAATATGAAGACGATCGAAAGCGAGAAAATCGAAGTAAATGCACGACAATTTATAGTGGAAACCCCGTGAATTGGGGTGAAAACCACTCGACTAAGAGCTGATTATACTCTTAGCCTGTTCACTAAACAAATGAATCAAGGTTTTTACAAACAGGTTAACGAAAATGACGAGATAAAGAAAGCAAGAAGAATTCGGCAGCGTAACAGCATGTTCTTCTGCATCCATAGGGTCCTCTCTTTTCCTTCGTCTTGCCCTGTATTTATAGAGTTGCCGGCGAGTGTAATCCACGTCCTGTAACCGCCTCAGACAAGTTTGTTAGAGGTTGTTATCGCAGGATGTAAAATGAGGCTGGGACCGATGCGTGGTCTGCGTGATCGGGCCCGAAGCATGATAAACGTGACAGGGCCCGAAGAGTGGAACGCTTGAGCCTGTAACCGTTTTATAACCGTTCGGACCGAACCTCGGAGCCAGCTGGCAGATAACGCTTATTTTCACTAAGATTATCTTCGGTCCTCCGTGTTGAACATCGGGCCACTCTTCCTAAAGGTGTAATTGGGCTGTGAGAATTCGTTTTGATTATTTAAATTGGCCCAACCGTTATCGGGCCTCACCCATTGCAGGGTACCCGGTCCTAGAGTTCTCATCACTAGCCCTCGGGCTTGATTGCCAATCGCAGAGGTGATACAAGTCCGATCACATGATGTTTATACATTCATGAGAACTGGGGACCATACCTATGGATAGTGAGAGTCCAGGGGACCGATCTTTGCCTTAGAGCAGGGGCAGATTATGCTTAAAACTTACTAACATCGGTTTAAATNGATGAGCCTTGGAAGTCTGATAGGGATAACCAGCGTTCTAAAGGGCTCAAGAAGATCGACGAGAATAATAGAAGATGCTGCAAGAAACAACAAAAAGAACAAGGTGTGGTTTTTGTCGCTGTGTTCTTGGTTAACGACCGATGCAGTCACAACACACATTTCTCACCAGTCTCTTGCTCGCTTTCTTCAAGCTGAAAGAAGAAGAACCCCTTACTCCTGATTTCTAGTTCTGTGATTCCTCCATCTTCTTCTTCATTGATACACCACGTTTCTTTCATAAAAAATTGAGCTGTAATTAAACGTGCACAAAATAATAAAAACACAATATAAATTAATAGTGATTTACCAAATGACTCTTGACTACTTAGTCAATACAATATTTTTAATTTTTATATATATAAATATGAGATAATTAGATTGGCTAATTTGAAAGTTTAGAAATTATATAAACCTTCGAAGTTTTAAAATTGTTTAAAAATTATTATTGAGTGAATTGTAATGAATTCCAAGTGAGTTATTTTGAAAATTTATATATTATTTTAAAAATTTAAAATTTGAGAAGATTATCATTACATTTGATACATTTAAAATACGATCGGTCAAATATATATGGTTTTGAAACTTGATTGGTCAACTAAGTAATTTTTAAAATGTCACATGTATGTTCTTTACAACTTTAAAAATTTGAGAATCAACCATACGTATTATATCAATTTCGTGAGTTTTGGATGTAATTTCTCTTTTCAATTTATAGAATATTACCTTTACAATATTTTGAATTTAGGGCCCACTACCAAAACCACTCATAAAAATATATTGATATTTGTTGATAAATAAGAATTTTAATATCATAATTTTACCATATTTTTACTAACTCACATCTGATTCAACAATTACTATTTATCATATTTCATCCAACCAAGGAAGTTAAATCGGTCGGTACCGTTCGTACCAATCATGATCGGTACGAGTGATTTTTCCTCTATATCGGTGGTATACCGGTGATATTTCGGAATATCAATGTACCAGTCATGACTGATATTTACCGATATGATCGATATATCGGACGGTATACCACCGGTATGACTACCATATGCATCCAACTTTATGTCACATCAATTTTTTAATAATTTATTCAAAGAAACTTAAAGTAATACGGCTGGAGGTTGACCAAGGGCCGCCTCGGCAAGTGTATCCAGGCTAATTCGACTATTGGTCCATGCGGACTCGTCTTCTCGTTGTTGTATTTTTATTCCAATTATCAAATAAAAGTAAATTAAAAAAATAATAATAATGGTTAGAATTTGTAAAAAGTTATATAAACTTCAAGTTTGAAACTACAAATATTTATTAATAAAATTCAACTTATAAAAAATGAA
The DNA here is from genome assembly GCA_009725065.1 of Utricularia reniformis. NCBI lineage: Eukaryota > Viridiplantae > Streptophyta > Magnoliopsida > Lamiales > Lentibulariaceae > Utricularia > Utricularia reniformis. The sequence continues at coordinate 9,979 of RWGZ01000043.1, forward strand.
TATCGTTCGTCGGTTCTACTATCTCCCCCAAAACAACTACTTTTCGGTACATCATCGCTTACACTAAGAATTCACAAGTAGATCGACAACATAAGAAAGTCGTGAAAGTACATAAGATACGTTTTCAATGAAGTAAAAAATCAAATTAAGAAAGAAATCAAAACGACGTTGTTTGTGTTAAGTGTCAAGAGTCGGAGAGTCCGACTCAATCTAGCACAAGAGAATATGAAAAATTGAAGAATTGGTGCCGTAGAGCTATTGGTTGGGCATCGGGCACAAAGGTTAAGGAGCCGTTGGGCCCAAATTAAGAACTCATTCAAAATATATTGGATTAGTTTGGTACTATGATAAAAACAGAAGTGATGTAAAGTGAGATGTTCAAATCGTGATTTTATTAATGCGCACAAAACATAAATTTAAGTGTAATGTAATAATCGTTAAAAAATCACGATATCATCGCAAATGTTAAAACCAGTTGTGGTCTCATCGTATTTTTGGAAAAAACTCATTTACCATTACTTATATTAATTATTATATATATAAAGGTTTATTAATATTTTTACATAAATCACGATCATAATACCACAATTTTATCAAACATATTTAAAAATTAACGATCATCATATCTCACCACGCCTCACAACATCTCACCACACCTCACCACGCCGCAATTTTAAAAAGTTGGACTAAACAAATCCATTGACATTTATCCTTTATTTTTATGATTTTTTTAATATTGATTCTCATTTTTTAATATAAGAATTAGTTATAATATTCTATATATTTTGGTAAATTTGATTATCTAAATTTACAAATTTAGTTTCATCTAATAGCAAAGTGACTAAACATATCACTAAAATTTAATTGTCACAATAATAATCCACATAATTTTCTCATAGTGGCAAAACATTCGTGAAATTGAGTAGAATTAGTCGTTGGTCAATTCTAAGTTCTAACGGTATTAACATTACTGTTAGAGTTAGAAATTGAAAGTTGGACCAGTTTTGACTGACTCACCTAGTTCGAATAAGAACCATCGAAGCCTATCCGGATTAGGCCAACTATTTTAATGTAAAATATTTTCATATTCATCTAGAATTTCGATCATACAAAGATTGATAAACCCGTTACATTTTGGAAATGGGCGTGGCGATAATGTATATTAGAGAATCTTATATAAATTAATATTAAATATATATCTAAACACAAAAAGCTGTTATGGTCCCTTTTTAGGGGTACCAACAGTCGTCCGGTTCGTTCAACAAACGAACTCGGTTCTGATTTATTTTAAGTGTGGAAAACGATCAAAAGCTGGAAATAAAGTAGATGTACGGCGATATATAGTGGAAACCCCAAGAATTGGGGTGAAAACCACTCGATTAAGAGATGATTATACTCTTAGCCTGCTCACTAATGAAATAATTCATAGTCCAATACAAGAGAGGCTAATGAAAATGACGAGGTAAAGAAAGCGGTAAGAATTACGGCAGGGTAACAGCATGTTCTTCCACGTCCAAATGGTCCTGCTATTTCCGTCGTCTTACCCTGTATTTATAGAGTTATTAATGTGTGTAAATCACGCTACGTAACCGCCTCTGACAGGTTTGTTAGAGGTTGTTATCGTGGGATGTAAAACGAGGCTGGGACCGAGGCGTGTCATGCGTGATCGGGCCCGAAGCGTGGTAAACGTGGGAAGGCCCGAAGTGTGGTAAACGTGAGTTGTAACTGCTCGGACCGAACCCATGTGCCAGCTGGCAGAAAACGCTTTATTTTGCTAAGATCAGCTTCGGTCCTCCAGTTAAATATCGGGCCGCTCTTCATTGGAGGTATGAAATGGGCTATAAGGATTCGTTTTCGCCATTTGAATTGATCCAATCGCTGATGGGTCTTACCCATCACAAGGTACCCGGTCCTAGAGTTCTCATCAATATTCATCTAGAATTTCGATAATACAAAGATTGATAAACCCGTTACATTTTGGAAATGGACGTGGCGATAATGTATATTAGAGTATCTTATATAAATTAATATTAAATATATATCTAAACACAAAAAACAATCAGATTCACTATATCCGACAAGTTACATGATATTATAATATATTCAATTTTTTATTTTATTATGGTTAGAAATTGAAAATCGTATTTCATTTGTTCATCGATTTGTATCGAAAACTGGTATGAAATTGTCTGATTTAGAACCAACCATTTTAATTTGACATATTTTCACACTAGTCCATAATTTGATATGACCAAGACATTTGATTAAATAGATGGCGACGATCACATATATTAATTATTATATTTATAAAATATAATACAATATATATTAATATTTAATTTTTATATAAATACTTAAAAAATTATCCGATCCACTGTGCATCATCGATATATAGAAGATAACATAGAACTTTTTGTTTATATTTTGAAAATATTGAGATTTATTGTTAGTTCATTTGTTGATTAAAATACAAAAATAATAAAAGAATCAAACCGGTGCCAGATCAGTTTAAGTAATATTTATTTTACGGTGCGACACGTAAATCTAATCCCCATAGTTTTCTAATTTTGGTAAATTTAGTTCTTATGCTTTTGCAACTGTGGCAAATTTGATATGTATAATTTCGGAGTGGGCAAAACAAGTTGTCACACTATCTATATTTTGGTAAAACTAATTCTCAATGTTGAATGTATGTGACAAATTTGTTCTCCCATTGTTTTAAATTTTGGCATTTGAAGTTCATGAATTTTAATAAAGGCACATTGATCCCACTAATTTCCTAGATTTGGAAAATTTGGTCACTAATACTGTTAGTAGTCTCCACAGTTTTGAATTTTTTACGATATGGTCCTCGAAATTTTATATAGTTCATTTAGTTCTCAAAGTTTTGCAAATTGTGCAATTTGGTCATGTTAAGTGAACATTCCAGCCTTCAATTCTCGTTCCAATTCTCATTTACAAAGTTTAATATTCTAATGAGGTATGTTTGTGTTATTATTCTCCACTTGTACGTTATTACTTTTAAATGCAGCACTAGTACGTGATTTGAATACAAGTTCATATTTGATTGCTTGAAATAAAAAAAATTCAATTTATTGAGAATTAATATAAGTTTACTCGTTAATAGAGCATTGGAATCTCATACAAAATATGTTGAGTAGGGGTGGATACCCGTTGAACCCATAAACCCATACGGGTTGGTCCAACGGGTTGAGAATTTTTCTTGACCCGACGAGTTGAAAGTGCGATCCAACCCGACAACGGGTTGAATAATATAAACCCTAAAATTTAAAAACTTTTAATTTTAACTTTAAAATTTTTAAAAAAATCGAAATTAATCCACTTCAACCGGTACGGATCAACCCGTACGGATTGACGGGTTGAAAATCGCGACTCAACCCGTACAATGATATTTAACGGATCAGTCAACGGATTGATCCATTTGTATGAGTTGGATTGACTCAACTGGTTGAGTTGGCTCATGTTCATGTTCACCCCTACAATGTTCAGATCATCAATCTCAATATCTCGACATTGTTGAGATTGATGATCTTTAGCTTAGGTTATTGTGAATTCCCTAGGAAGAGGACAAAAGTAGGGGTCAAGAGAAAAGAAAGAAAATGAAGGATAAATTGTTATTTTATTTCTAAAAATGTAAAGTAGCACCGCTTGTACAATATATAAAACGTGTACAACAAATCAAATAACAAAACAAAAAATAATAAAACGTGCTTACAATCTACACTTATCCACTCATATCTTTTTTCCACATCTTGGAGATGAAGTATTGGAGGTGTGTTGCCGTAAATCATTTCGTAAAAATATCTATTGTCTTATCTTTGGTGGAAACATAGATGATTGAAATGAGTCATCCGTTTTCCTTTTCTCTTACGATCATCAATCGTTAGAGAAAAATTCCTTGGTGACGATCAACAGCGATGTTCAACGACCGGCGTATTACATTTGACATACTTTGCTTCATGCTGAAACCATGTACACAAGTATCAAAAAAAATCTGCTCGTCTTTAAAAAGGATTTGGTCAAACTGAAACATTATTTTGAAGATCGTCTTATCAAAGTTTTCACCTATCAATTTTTGGAGGTTGTCTTACCAATTCTAACATGACGACGAGGTTATCCAAGTGGATCATTTAGTTTGGTGCAATGGATTTGGAGTTTGTACGTCGAATGACGATCAAATCACTAGTTTTAGCAGACTTTGTGGTAGAAATGACGAGGACCACTATAAATTAGAGTACGCTATTGATAAATTAGAGTTTAGAAGATGCGGAGCAGGACCATCATCTCGGTGGTAATTTTGTTGAATATCATATTTTGTGGCAATAAGATACATTTCGATTAATAATTTATTGTTGACTAAATATAATGGTATAAAAGTAATTTGATTAATACATAAATTATCATTTTATTTATACAACAGAACATTCATCTACTTTTATATATTATTTATGCATTCAAAAAATATTACACAATATTTATAATTTATATTTATATTTCTGTTTGAGTATATATTTCTCTTTATACATAAATTACTTTCCAAAATTTATGCATAATACAAACTTAGTATTCTGTAATACAACTAGTATTTTGTTTATATAGTTTTTCAAAAATTGAATTGTAAACAAAATTAGAAACTATAACACATAATACTATATTGAGATACTTTAGATTAATGATATAAATTATGAATGTAAAAAATCTTAGAGAACTTTATAGTATTATTTAGTTTCATACTTTTTGCATTATATATTTATATTTAATCATTAAAATGAAAAGAGAACAAAATAGTGTTTAGGGTTAATAAAAAATAGAGAAAATGATTACGCTAACCCCCAATGTTTAAAATTAAGACAATCCTTCAAAGTTTGTAAATTGCAAGAAAATCTCCGAGGATTAAAAACCGTTCAAGAATAACCCTCGAGTGAATAATATCGGTTTTTATTTTTTCTTGTGAGTTTTTGCCAATTTATTTTTAATTTTTTCAAAGTTTGTAAACATATTCATTACATTTTTTCAAGATTAAGAGGTCAAATACAAATTATGTAACATTTAAAATATTAACGAAAATTATAATCAAATATAAACGGTTTTAGAATTTCAAAAGTCTACCACATAATTTTTAAACTTTGATTGAATGATATTTACAACTTTAAAATATTGGGGGTCAGCAGCACTATATAAATTTCAGGGGTTTTGTATGTAATTTATAAAATTTGACTATTGTCTTTACACTTTTTCATAGTTATAAACGAATGACAAACATCACTCAATTTATATATTTTGTTCTTCTTTGATAAATAGTCAAATAAAATAAATAATCTATATATTAAGTACACTAAATTAAGAAAGAGTTTGTGTGTTAAATTTGTTTTAGATCTACCCGGGAGTAATTCTATAAAATGTAGTGAATGATCCCAAGATTAGGATCTGAATTAGAAGATGGGATCCCCGATGAACAGGTTGGATCTGAAGTGTGTTCGAAAGTGGGTGAATCTTGCACTATTATTTTGATTTAATTTTAATCCATGTGTGCGTGCTCTCTGTGATTTCAAATTGATTTTTGATGTGCAACCCGCCAAAGCTATATTTGTTCGTGACGGAGATTCTGGATATCGAACATAAAATGGTTACATTCAAATATTTAGATATGACTGGTACTGAGCATATCGGAAAAACCCCTTAACCTGTCCATGAGGGCAAGTATTTGGTCTTCTTAATGTTAGATTTGATGTTGTTGGGCCTCCGAAGATTCATGTGTTGGACCACAAACTCAACTTATCTTTTATAAATATGATGTATTAATTGAAATATTGTAATTTAAGAGTTTTTATATTTGATTGAGAAAGTTTGAGCCAACACATTCCTTTTGAAGTTCTTCTAAATTTCACGTTCGTAAGTGGTCTCGTAGCTTGGCTACGAGACAATTCAAATAGTTTTTTATGTTCTTTTTTATGTTGTTGAATCGATAGATCAAATATCGATGTTATCGTTCTTCTTTTGAATAAGAGTTATCAACCCTATATTGTTCACCATATCCGAACTTATCCTACAAATCGAGGTTTCTAGTTCGGAAGCTACAAACTTTCCTTCACTTAAAACCCTTTGCTGTAGGACCTTGGAGAAGGATCCATTGATCATGCTTTACCTCATTGCATATTGTCATTTTTAAATAACTTGTTTTCAAAATAAAAATTAAGATTCATGTATTGATTGTCTCAAAATTCGTTGATCTTGATATTCGAATTATGAATATTTACTAGTTGTTAGAAATACTAGTTTCAGGTTTGATAGACTCATTTATTCCCAAATCATCATTTTCGTTAAAGAATAAAGTCATATGAATGAATGCAAAGACATGTTTTGATCATATGAACCTGCTGCATATCTTCGATGTTTATTCTTTGGTTTCTATTTAGACACCTTAGTCTGTTTTTGAGTTAGGAGTTTGACGAATCGTATTAGTGGAAATTATGAGATCAAGTCTCGAAATAACTTGGATCATCTTTTTTTATTTTACTTCATATTGTTATTTGATCATTGATTTTTTGTTATCTAAACCTCTAGTTATTTAATTTCTAAAATTAAGTATTAACTTTTGTTTTTATTATTTTTTATATTATCGAATTACAAGTATTTATTTTGTAAATATATTTCCTTTTTCTTTTTATCATTATTATTTGTTTTCTATCAATCTGGTTCAAACAAATATACCACCCAATACGACCATTAGAAGGTTTTTCAGTTCCAACGACTCGACCTATTTTTAAACCATGATTTGGATCATCCAACTTGGGTTTTGGAATGGAACCATCGAAAACCCCAAGTTTGTTTTTAATGGATAGGGCAAGCATAAGCGAGCACTTCCACTTGATGAAATTGACTCCATTGAGTACTTCCGAAATGATAGTCGAGTTCAAGTTATCCCCATGATGAATTGTCACGAACCTGAATGGTAACCTAGGAATAGACGAATGAGTGAAGTAGAAAGGGAGAATCATTAGACATAAGAAATGGATGAAGATGTAGACGTAGGAAGGAGGGGAGGAGAACGACTGTAGAGCCAAAAGGAAAGGATACATAATTCATATTTTCGATAGGTAGTCCATAACCAAAATACACAAATGTCTTATACTCTAAACCCTAAACAAATAAAGTCCAATAACTTAAATAAACCCAAGATAAATAAGTATAGTTGATCCAAGTCCATATTATTTATATATTCTGCTGACTTAGGAACATCACATGAACGTAGAAGAGGGAATTTACATCATGATTCTGGTCCTATACCATGTTGAGATGAGATTGATGATCTTCAGCTTACCTGATTGTGACATTTGAATTACATTATCTCAACAACCCGTATTTAACTTGAGATATTTCATAGAGTTTTCGGATGAATTTTTCTTTCCTAATTCTTTCTAGAGCTCAGAACTTAACAAAACAATAACATATTTATTTCAACACAAATATCTATATTTATAAAGACTTGAAATAAATCAAAAGTCACACTATTCATAATTCATTATTCTATTTAATAATTGAAAAGTCAAATGTTATAAAATTTAATACAATTTATATATCAATAGTTGATACATATTCATAATAATGAGATAAATTCTCAATGGATATAACTTATACTATGAAGATAGATGAAGAGACCACATTAAGATATTTATAACATAAGTTTTACGGTCATCAACATAAAATAAACCTTAATATATAATATTATATAGATCACATGACCTGAAGTATTGAGCTTGTAGATATAAACTAATTGTTTCTTCCCTCATTAATGTTAGTGCTAGTATGTGTTGTTGTAGAGTTCGAACTAAATACTCTCCACCATAGAATTCCCGTGAGAAATCCCGCAATTTCAAGATCTGAAAGAATCATAGCCGGTTACACCAAGGAACTATGAAACCACTATTTTGAACAGGTTCTCGAAATGTGTATGAATCATCTCTTTCAACTTCATTTCGACTAACCCAAATAAAGTTCATCTTGATATGTCCGATTGCGTAAGTTTGTTGGTAGTTATTGAAAGTTTAAAGAACACTTTATTCTAATTCTTGAATTGTGTTTTGCAAAAAATAACATACGACATCTTTCAAACAACGCACTATAAATGAGCACGGTTACGAGAATAAAAGTGTATAGGATAGCGAAGGTACAAATATCAAAATGAGGAATTTAGCCAAAAATCTAGTATTCTAAGTTCGAACTTCTAGATCTAGGAGAATAGTTATTATTTATAGAATATAATAGAGTCTGGTCCTTTGCTATTTTCTTATTTCCCACCATGATAAGATCTACTAAAATAGGAAACATTGAAATTTGACGTGTATTTGCCACATTATACATCTGTTTCCTTAAAAGTCGTGTACCCATTGAATACGTAAGGACCCGTTGAAGACACAAGGATCGATGCTATTCAAAGCAACATGTAGGATCCATAAGTTACGGGAACCACTTCATTACATACTGATTATATCCGAAATATGGTATTGGCTTGGCCCACTTCAATTTGGGTTGGATCTAGTATTGGCCCGAACCCATTCTTTGGTACCCGATTCAATGGTCCCCTTCATATTTATATCTAAAATATAAAAATTTATCAGATCGACTTTACCCGATGTAGGATGACATGATATTATAATATGTTCCATTTTTTATTTAAGTAGGGTTAGTAATTGAAGATTGGATTGATTTTCAATTTCTCGGATTCCGATTCGAATAGGAACCATTAGGAAACCAGTCCGATTTATACTTGACATTTTAATTTAACAGATTTTCATACCAAACTAGAATTTTGTATTGGTACGATCGATATGACCAATACGTTTGGTGTACATGATTGTTCATAAGAATATTAAGACGATCAAGTTTCGATGAGGAAACTCATTTTAAAGTGTATACGATGTAACCATCCAAAAATTTGTGAATTTGTGAAATAAGATTTAATACATGATAAATATTAAAGATAGACTTTCAATGATGAAACACATTTTAAGATGGGTGATGTGATAAGATGCATTTCCAAGAAATCAAATGAGTTAACATATTATTAAGGGTATGATATACTATTGTAAAAATAGAGTCTATTAGGTATATATATATATATATTTGTTACAAATTAACACAAAAATAATGAAATAAGATATAATTATATTCCTAAATGAACCAAAATAGTATACATGAGAGAAATCATATCATTCGGAAGAAGTGTAGATAACGTTAAATTAAGTTACCTTAGAGAACTCGTGTATTGTATTCTTCTTATAATAATGAATTTAATTGTTCTAACGATCACATAGTTTTTCAATACATTGAGTTTTTCATGTTAAATTTCTTGTGTTCTTTAATGCTATTACTCTTGGGTTCGTCTAACCTGTATAAATTATTAGCATATCCCAACACCTTAAATTATGGAAGACTCAAAAGTAAGCATAGTTGTTGTAACTAATTTAGACCTACCTATCAAAATGTGATTGGCACCACACATACACTCCAAAAAAACATATAGTCTAGGAATCATACCATGTCAGCACAAAACTCATTCGGGCTCAATCTAAAAGCTAAAAGTCGGACTCCACCTAGTAGGCCATATTAGGATTAAATTCAATAAATATTAATCCATATGCAATAAAATTGTCAAAAAAATCAGAATTTTGGTGTATGGCAACAAAATTGACAAATAATTATGACATTAAATTTAGTTTTATTTGAAACCAAACCAATTGAAAGGGGCTCCATCAACTATGAAAGTGACAAAATCCAACGTCCTTCCCTTTCTACTGGATAGGGGAAGTTCCAAAAGAAGAAAAACATTAGCTTTTAGTTTTTCTCAGCTATGAAGTTGGCAGATTTAGTATAAAGTTGAAGAAATATAAAATAATAAGTACTAGTGAAGTGAGAAGGAATTTGCTCTTCTTCCTTCCTGTACTGTCAAAATACTCCATAAAATAAATGCCCTCCTGCTCCTGTCTCGACCGACGGGATTCAGTCACTTGTTGGGTCATTTTCAGTCCCCTCCTCCCTGTCAGTACTCTATAACTATAAGTAAATATACCCACTTTCACAGAGAGGCAGAAATATGTTGAGGCTGGTCACCGGAATCCAAGGGCCCAGCGGCTTCGGATCTGCATCCACGGCGGAAAGGGTTACTCATGGGATTGATGCTTCTAATCTCACCGCCATAATCACCGGTACGCAAATCTAACACCATCAACTACTTACTCCTTCCACTAGAAATTCTAAAGTCTACTCGAAAATATAACGTGAATGTACACGAATATGATGTATAAAAGGATGAGATCATATCACATGAAGTACACACTCCTTCCCCTAGAAATTCTATTCAGGTCGAAATTATAACATCGTGTATACATATATAACGTATAAAGGGATGAAATTATACAATAAAAACTAAAACAAGTCAATTACAATAGTATCTTTTCACTCTTATAAATCAATATAAATACATGATATATTTGGACTTTCCAGTATTATTAATCAATATTTTGTTCGAACCAACTTTGATATCATATTTAAATTATAAAATCTGATTAAAATTATAATAGAAATGTGCACGAATATAACCTATGGTAAGAAAGATACCACAATTTAACAACTTTAAAAAATCATTTAATATGACGACACCTTCCTCTTCGACAATTACCTGTGGCAATGCGTCTCTCTATTAATGATTTCTGGTAATAATGATATCTGGACATATATTAGTCCACTCTTGTCATGTGCATATGTTGGCTGTCAGGAATTATAAAGGAAATAGATAGCCAAGAGATAAAGAGTAAAATTTTGCAAAATAACACTGTTATATACGGTTACTGTAAAAAATAATATTATTTTTTCGTTCGTTTTATTTTTGTTATTGAATAATTTTGTTTTACAAACATAGCACTAATTGGTAGTTTGAATGGAACAGCTTTTTTGATAGATCGGTTTCTATAAACCTTGAAATCGACCTCCTATTTTTTATATAAAAAAATAATAAAAAGATTATGACAAGACACAACTTATGATTTTAAAAAAAATCGTAACTCAGTTTTTATATTATAGAAATCGAGTTATACAAAAAATCTGTCATTTCAACCAACAAATCAGTGCTATATTGTAAATATAAATTAATTCAATGATTTAAATAAAATCAAATAAAAAATAATGTTATTTTTTATTATAATAATATGTGACGTTATTATCTTTATCAAAAAACTCAAGAGATAAGCCTACTTCCTTGGAAATTTACATATAATATAATATATATAGATTACCCATACTCCAATACATGGCTCTAAACCATCGGATCATGAAAACCTCGTGCTTACAAATCGGATGAACATTGGTTATCAACAAACCATGCATCTACCACTAGGTTTTTGAAGAGAATATGATGCCTTTTTTGAGGTGTAAATGAACTTAAACGAACCAATCAAGACTCAAATTCGAGCTCTATTTTTTCCAATCGAAACAAGATCGGTCTAAGATCAAATTCCTAACGAATCAAACTCAAAGTTTTGAATTCAACAAAACAAGTTGTTTAACAAATCAATAATATTATAATATTTAATTTATAATATATTATATGTATTATTTTGAATTAATTCAAATACCGACCCCAACCCAATCTAAACTCGAATTATAAATTTTTAATTTAATTTCGATTCACGTCCCTAACCTTTTTGGATGATGGATTAGGGTAGTTATGCATAAAGCGTACCCGATCCGAATAATACAATAACAAAAAAAACCCAATTTAGTGATCCAATCCCAGTGTGCATACCCGACCCGAATAACAATGTCCGTCCATTTTGGACATCTCACACTACATATAATGATG
>RWGZ01000044.1:0-39188 GCA_009725065.1 Utricularia reniformis
TATTTATTATATTAATTAATGAAGCTTAGTGCCTTAGAGTTACATTGCACGGTAGGTTTAATATTTAAAATAAAATGTTTAATCTACAGTCTACACCCAATCGGGCTCATTTGACATTTTGTAAATTGTTTAAATATTAATAATAAGAACAATATCCATCATTATATTTTTATTTATTGAAATGAAAAATAAATTACTATTAAATATTTTGAGAAAATAATAATTGATAAAAAACCAAAGTATTATATAAGAATTGTTAGTCCATCAAATATAAATAATATATTGAGAAAATTAGAATATTGATCCTTAATGTTTAAAATAATATAAAGACGATACTCACAAAGTTTGTAAATTGTATGAGAAGTCCTTCAAATTTCAAAACCTTTCGAGAATGACCTATGTGTGAATAATAGCGGTTTTCGTTTTTTTCGTATAAATTGTTTTGATAATTTATGCATTATTTTAAAAATTTTCAATGTTTTGAGATATATTCATTACATCTTTTCAAGGTTAATGAGTCAAATACAAATTATGGAAACGTTTTAAATATTAACGAGTATAAGGGTCAAATATAAACAGTTTTGGAAGTTTGGGGTCAATCATACAATTCTCAAATTTTGAGGATATAGTGTTTACAACATTTAAAAGTTGGGGGGCTAATGATGCACATTTTATCAACTTCGGGGCTTTATAAGCAATTTACAATCTTTAAGGGCACCCGTATTTATATTATTATAAAGTTTGGGGACTAGTTACAAACATTACTCATAACATATTATTATATTTTTTGTCTAAATTATATTTACGTTAAATCATCAACTTAAAATTTATATTACATTTAAAAAATTATAAGAAATTAATTAAATTATATGTTAAAACTTATTATAATTATAAAACCAAAAATAGGAGCCAGTAAAAAATTAATCAAGTTGTGTACTCTAAATATTGACTATGATCTCTAAATATTAAATTGATTATTGGTATTGTTGCAAATGTGTTTTTTATTTATATTTATTGATCGTTTCTAAAAATTTAATAATATTTTTAATGTATTAGATAAACAAAACCAAGCACATAATACCAAATCCATCCAAACGCCTTTTATTCATAACATACACATTCCTTCTCCAGCTCTCAAGAAATCCTGCACCAATTTTCATACACATTACAATTCAACAAAGAAATCAAAAACAAAATAGACAAAAGTTTCTATACTTACTGGCTGCAATATGTATTGACCGTACGGTGCACCGATACTAACACCACATATTCCAGCAAGATTCGCAGCAGCATCAGTATGAATCCCGTAGTTAGATGCAGCAGATTTAATACAATAACAAGCTGTCTGTTTGTCTTGCTTCGACTGAATACTTCCCGCAAGGCTTCGAACTCCGTCACAGCATGACTGCGTTGGCTGACCGCCTCCTCCCCTAAGGTAACTCATGCAAGACGACATGCTAACCTGCACCGTATCACATTATTTTTACTATAATTATTTTTATTACTTATATAAAAATATAAATTATTACTTGAGATTATCTTTTAAAATATTATTTTGATAATTACAAATATAATTATTTATATTTAATATTATTTAATGTGATTTTAATATAAATTTAAATAATTATTATTTGAAATTATCTTTTAAAATATTATATTTATAATAATAAATATAATTATACATATTTAATATGATTTAAATATAAAATATAAATAATTATTATTTGAATTGTCTTTTACTATTTTTATTTTTATTATGTTTATAATAAATATATAAATAAATTTTTCAACTTTATCTTTAAAAAAAATTAATTTGATTATGTGTGTAATATTATAATTATTTGATATTTATTGTATCATTATTTTGACTCACATCAAAAATGAAATAATTGTGCCGAAAAATTCTTGAGATAATAATATCAAACAATATCAAATAAATATAATTATATTTTTTATTATCAAAATAATATTTTAAAAGATTATCTCAAATAATAATTTATATTTTTATATAAATAATAAAATTAATGATAGTAAAAATACTCTTATCATATATAATATATTGATTTATAACAAATGATTTTAATAATTGAATTGGTTTTCATTACTTTCTAGTAGGTCATGTATTCGATTCTTGTTACTTACAAGATTTTAAAAATATTTTAAAAATTCCAGGACGCGACCGCATTCTGGAAACACGGTCAGCCGTAATTGAATAAATGAGCCAAAAAATAGCATTATTTGACCGAAAAAGCCAATAACTTAGTTTTTTGTATTTTTGTGTTTATATATTAATTATATATACGATTTTAAAACAATGTAAATTCAACATCAAATAGATAGAAAAAATACGCATATTTGATATTCGAAGAATACTAGAAAGATTGATTCGTGCAAAATCTAAGTACTCGTCTAGATAAATACGAAATATCAAACCAAACTAAGTCTGACCAAATCTGATTCCATGGAAAATCCATAAGGCTCTATGTAACTATGGAGAAGATCATATGGAAATATGACATTCTTCGTCCCCTTGTTAGCCACGTCAATGTGTATGGTTCCATAATCAATGGCGTTTTTGTAAAACGTACTTTTCCACACAATTTTTTAAAAATGCTGTTTTCTTTATTATTTTTTTGACTTTTTGTAAAATTTGGTGAATTGTTTTATTGAGTTTTAAATTTATATCATTATATTATATAATTAATTAAAATGTTTTAGAATATTATAAAATTATAATTGAAAATATAATTATGCTAATAAAATATATATTAATTTGGTAATTTTAATGCATAGCCTTTTCGGATTGAATATTTTGAAACATAAATAACAAATCGATATATGAAAATAACGANATTTTAAAACAATGTAAATTCAACATCAAATAGATAGAAAAAATACGCATATTTGATATTCGAAGAATACTAGAAAGATTGATTCGTGCAAAATCTAAGTACTCGTCTAGATAAATACGAAATATCAAACGAAACTAAGTCTGACCAAATCTGATTCCATGGAAAATCCATAAGGCTCTATGTAACTATGGAGAAGATCATATGGAAATATGACATTCTTCGTCCCCTTGGTAGCCACGTCAATGTGTATGGTTCCATAATCAATGACGTTTTTGTAAAACGTACATTTCCACACAATTTTTAAAAAATGATGTTTTCTTTATTATTTTTTTGACTTTTTGTAAAATTTGGTGAATTTTTTATTGAGTTTTAAATTTATATCATTATATTATATAATTAATTAAAATGTTTTAGAATATTATAAAAGGGTGGAAGGCAGTTTTGGTCCCCAAAATTTGGATAATTTGGCAATTTTGGTTCTCAAAGTTTCCAATTTTGGCAAAACCAGCCCCCAAAGTTGCGTATTTTCGCAAAATACGTCCCCAAAGTTTGCGAATTGTGGCAAATTAGGTCCCCGGATGAAAATTAATTTGGGGACCAAAATTGCCAAAATTCGCAAACTTTGGGGACATATTTTGCGAAAATACGCAACTTTGGGGACCAAAATTGCCAAATCATCAAAACTTTGGGGACTGTTTTTGCCACTGAAACTTTGGAGACCAAAATGGTCAAATTATTCAAACTTTGGTGATCCAAGTCGCCATTTTTCCATTATAAAAGGTTATAATTATAATTGAAAATATAATTATGCTAATAAAATATATATTAATTTGGTAATTTTAATGCATAGCCTTTTCGGATTGAATATTTTGAAACATAAATAACAAATCGATATATGAAAATAACGAAACACAAAGATAATAAAATAGAGTTAATATTAGATTTTAAATTTATTTAATTAAAAATGCTATAAATAAATTGTAATTGACAAATGGATAGAGAAAATTGATGATATGGAAAGAAAAAAAAAATTTGAGGAGACAAAATTATATGGATAAAAGAAAAATAGAAAAAAATTATTAGATAAATGAAAAGCTTGAACAATAGAAAAAAAATGAATTTGAAGTGAGAGAATATTGATTTGATAGAAAAATATATATGAGTTAATATAATTTTGTTTTCAGATAAGATTACAATTAGCATGGCCTATATTTAATTTATATATTTGAACAAAATGACATTGAAAATTGATAAAAATAAAGTATTTTATGCATAGTAAACATGTCCGATTTATTGGCATGTATTGTTGAAATATCTACTGCAAAAGTGAGTATTTGCAGATATACTCATCTTACGTGCATTTTTAGATAAGATGATAAACATAATATGGGTATATCTGTAAAATAGCCGGGGTTATTGTCCATTTGTATTTGTAGTTGGAATCCATGAATTTTTTTGTTCTTAGTCCTTGTTGTCCTCACTTCAATTATTTATGTCCTGACTTCTGAGTAACTTTCACATTTTCAAATTTGATTTTATTATAAATCCAAAAATAAAAATTAATGCATGAGGAAATAATCAAAATGTGAGTCGTTCAGAGTTCTGAATTTATTAATTTAGCTATTAGAAGTTGATAGATTAATGGGCTCCGTCTAGTAACCGATATTATTCATAATAAAAATTTAGATGAAGGTGAGACTTAGATGATGTGAGCTGAACCATTGGGATTGGTATAAACCATGTTGTATATATATTAAATTTCTAAACTCATGTCAATTTCATGTGGAGAGCGTGTTCAGAATTTAGATATAAAATATAAGAGGAAGAAGACGACACCGTACAATATTTAAACAAATCATTTACTTAAGTCAACAATCTCTTTTATAAACTAATCTGATTTACATATCACTTCCGATGTGTGACAAATGTTATGTTTCAACACATGCCTAATTATATATATATGTTTTGGGCAAAGAGCGAAACTATGTAATCGAGTTATCGACTATACAGATGTGATAAAAAAATAGACATCGAAATTTAACTTGATTCAACTAAAATAAAGATAATATATAGATTTCACCATATAAAGTTCACTATTATTAATAATATATATAAAACAATATTTACTTAACACTATAATTATACCTCAACTATTTTAAAATGTCTTGATATTCCTAAATATTACATAGACGGTAACTTTCCAATAAAGATTCTAGAAGATTTATTTTATCTAAGTAGTGTAATTATTATGAGTTTGGTATTTCATCCGTTTTCTCCTGATTCTTAGGTTTTTATAAAATCTCTTGTTTTTTTCCAAAATCATGATTGATTAATAACAATCTACACAAAATAAATTAAATATTATACTATGGGGATTTTTACTAGTAACATGACATTTTAAATACAACTATAATGTGGTTAACAAAAATTCTAGATTGTGTGATAACTACAAATGTCAAATTACTCTCGACCATATCCGTACATGCTTTTTATCCACATAATAATAAAAATTGCTATAATTAAGAAACACTTTTTTCATAATTGAAAAAAAAACAAATAAATCATTATACTTTTATAGTATTCTTTATATGAATAAAAACCAATATAATAGTTATTTAATATAAATGAAAAAAATATGTATATCATACTCCAACATTAAAATAGTGTAAAGATATACTTGAATGTTTGGAAATTACATATTTAATATCCAAAGTTTTAAAACTATGGTAAAAAATAGCGGTTTTTTTTATATTTTTTGTGAATAATTTTGATAACTTATGTGTTATATTTTTAAATTTTTCTAAATTTGAAATCATGAACATTGTATTTTTGTAAGGTTAATTAATCAAATACAAACTAGTAATACATTTAAAACATTAATGCACGTTGTGTTTAAACATGAATTATTGGATCATCGGGAATCAATTACAAAAGTATTAAAATTATAGAATATAACCAAATATAATAACTTCAAATGCTTGTATTGCAATTTTCAATATTAATCCAATATAAACACTATTATAAAAATATGAAAGTGAGAGGAGGAGGAATAAAGAAGCGCAGGGATAAATAACGAAGCATGCAGTATCACTCTTTGGGCGAGTGAAACAGTCCAAAATAAGGGCAGCGAATTTCATCCTTCACGGTCTCTACGTTCATTCTCCTTCATTCCTCATAATGACTCCCAAACAACAAGATGAAGCCGCCGATATTGCGATTCCACTTTTGAATGAGAATCTAAGCGACACTGTTTATCGCCATTCTTCACTCTCTGGCTCCGTTTCTTTCTTCAAGACATGCTTCAATGGTCTTAATGCTTTATCAGGTATCCTCTCGTTTCTTTCCAAATTCTTGCTGAGTTTTTTACATTGTGGATTATCATGTTTGATTAGTCGATTTAATGTTGCTTTATCAAGTGAAGTTCGATTTTTTAGTCGTATTTAAGACATTCTCTTGCTAAACATGGAAATATGACACGTTTCAGTATTTTAAAATTTTAATTTAGTAGTCATCTTGGATTTGAGTCCTACAAACATTGAATACTTTAAATGTATTTTCATTATCCCTAAAGCTGGTTATCCTGGAACACCATTTACGACTTGCAATTAGTTTGTCCTTTACAAAGTTAGAAGTATGCTTAAAGAATACCATATTCCACAATCAATTTCAACATTTTTTTGACTGTTTACTGCAATTTTCCTATATCTTTTGAATTTGAACTTGTTGAAATTATAGACTTTAGTCGAAATTATGATGAGAGTTGTTCACGGATATAACGTATAAGAGGATGAGATTATGCCGTAAAATACTTGAACAAGTCATTTACTATGGTATCTCTTCACTCTTGTAAACCAATCCAAATTTCATACCAAATCCAATATGAGACAATTTGATATTTCAATACATGTTCAAATACATAACAAATTTAGACTTGCGAATTGAAATGAACTGGATTTTCCCGGTATTGATAATCAGGAGTTTGACCAAACCATCTCCGATATCATGTTAAAATTGTAGAATTTGGCCAAAATTATGATGGAATATATACAAATATAACATATAAGAGGATGAGAGATCATACCGTAAAAGATTTAAATCAAGTCATTTAGTATAATACCCATTCCCTCTTATAAACTAATATTTCAATACAACTTATAAGGCACTGTAGCTTACACTGCTTTTTTTGCTTATTTTTTATGGTCAAACGAAGCTGACAGTGCCTTGTCGCAATTGCACCACAGTTTTGTATGCATATTCTTGTTCTTGGTGTATGGATCCTTCTCTCTGTGTGCATTATTGATTTGAATGTGGATGCCAGTAACCTTGTGTTTATCAGATGTAATTGTGGGAAAAGTAATTGATTTTCATTTATCTGCTTGAAATTATAGTACAAGTAATAAAAGTTAACAACAAATTCAACAATCTAATCGTTGGTATTTATATGAACAGGAGTTGGGATTTTATCAGTACCATATGCATTAGCATCAGGAGGATGGTTAAGCTTATCATTTTTTTTCCTCATTGCTGGCTCTACATACTGCTCAGCCTTGATAATTCAAAAATGTATGGATATGGACCTGAGCATACGAACTTTCCCCGATATTGGGGATCGAGCATTTGGCCGCAAAGGGAGAAAATTTGTATCTCTAGTGATGAATGTTGAACTTTATATGGTTGCAACAGGTTTCTTGGTTGTGGAAGGAGATAATTTGCATTACTTGTTTCCAAATATGGGATATGAAATCATGGGAATTTCTATTACAGGAAAACAAACATTTGTTGTTCTTGTAGGTCTCATAATGTTGCCTGCTGTTTGGCTTGACAATATGAGCATTCTTTCGTATATTTCTGCCACTGGTGTCGCTGCGTCTTTCATCCTCGTTTGCTCGATTTTCTGGGCCGGAGCATTTGATGGCATTGGTTTCAATGAAAAGGGAATACCTTTAGATGTTAAAGGGATTCCCACAGCTGTTAGCTTGTATGCCTTTTGTTATTGTGCTCATCCTGTTTTTCCCACACTGTATATCTCAATGAAGGATCAAAAGAAGTTCTCCAAGGTAATCTAATCCCTTGAGCTCAAGTATTTCTTGTTTATAAAACGAGTGATATCATAAATAATTGGTTTGACTTAACTTTTTCAATATGATTCATTTCTTTCATGTATTGGACTACACGGACACTCTCTCGACCCATTGAATCGTGAATTTCTATATCTTGTCATAAGTATAATGAAGTTTCAACTCATATCTTTTTCAGGTTCTTCTTGTTTGCTTCCTTGTATGCACCACAAGCTATGCTGCCGTTGCGATTCTCGGATATTTAATGTTCGGATCTCATCTTGAATCCCAAATCACATTGAATCTTCCTATCCATAAAGTAAGCTCAAGAGTGGCAATCTACACAACCCTTGTCAATCCCTTGGCTAAATATGCTTTAATGGTGAAACCAATAGTAACAACACTCGAAAGCCGATTTCTTAGAAACCCCAACAAAGGACTCAGTATGTCAATAAGGAGCTTTCTAGTAATAAGCACAGTTATCATGGCCCTGGCGATTCCATTCTTCGCATATCTTATGTCCTTTGTTGGTGCATTTCTAAGTGTAACAGCCTCAGTCATTATTCCTTGCTTGTGCTTCATGAAGATATCAGGCATTTACAGGAGATTTGGGCTGGAACTTGCTTCCATTTGGAGCATTTGTTTAATGGGATTGTTCATCCTCGTTTTAGGTACATATACTTCTCTACGTGACATTATTTTAGAGTTCAGGCATGTAGCACAATAGACTCAGAAGCTATTTCTGCTGAAAAGAACTAAAATTTCATTTTGGGCAGTCATTTGTTGGATTCCTCATCTCATAAGGCTCTCTGCATCTGTAATCATTCAAATTATTGCATGAAAATAGAAGCATTCTCTGTCTGCTCCTGCTGGAAAGCTTAACTTGTAAGAACAGAATCATCTTTCAAAATTGTATCATTTTTGCATGCAAACTGAAAGTATTTAAGATAAAATAAACTTCATCAGCTGCAGTACAGGAACAATCACCTGAAAAGAACCTGAACATGGAACCGGTCATTTCTATGCAGCTCTCTCCAGCAATCTTCTTTAAGCCTCTAACCCTCATTCCATTTCTCAACTGTGTTGCTTTTTCCCACAGTCCAGCTTCGGCATAATTATTCGCAAGCATTACTAAATTCCCAGATCCCTTTGGTTCCATTTCAATAAGCTTTTCTCTTACCTTTTTTCGAACTCCCGTGTAGTCGTTGATATCATGAATGTTGCAAGCGCTTAGCAATGCCCTCCATACGACACCATCAGGCTCAATTGGCATGCTCAAAATGAAATTATATGCTTGTTTGAGATGTCCGGATCGGCCTAATACATCTACCATAGTGCCAAAATGTGCCATTCTAGGTTTGATCCCAAGTACTTCCACCATTTCATTGAAATAATGGAGTGCATTATCTACTAGCCCTGCGTGACTACAAGCACAAAGAACTCCAAGAAAAGTAACATCATTGGGCTTCACAGCATGGTGCTGCATTTTGTTAAAAAGATCAAAGGCATAATTAGAAAAACCATGCTGTGCAAATGCAAGAATTATTGCACTCCAAGTCCACACGTTTATGTAAAGCATTCTAGAAAATACCGAGCTCGCATAATGGACATCTCCGCATTTACCATACATATCAACAAGAGAAGTCCCCAGTTGACAATTCACAACCAAGCCCTTTTGAATCACTATAGAATGAATCCACTTTCCAAGGCTCAAACAACCAAGCTCCGCAGATGCAGAAAGCACCACAACCATAGATGTTTCATCGGGCTCAATCTCTGACCTCCTCATCATAACAAAAAGCTCAACGGAATCACAAAACCAAGAACACTCAACAGTAGCGGAGATTATTGTGTTCCAAGAAACAACAGTTCTATGGTTCATTTCATCAAACACCTTGTACGCATCCAATATCTTCTTACAAGATCCATAAAAGTGAATGAGGGTATTGTTAACATAAACATTCAAGTACAGACCACGCTTCAACATATCGCTATGAATCTGGCGCCCTTCGATAAAACCTGAAAATGAAGCGCACGCCTTAAATAAGAAGGGAAAAGTATATTCATTTGGTCTTACTCCCCACCCTCGCATATCAAGAAAAATCTGTATCGCTTCTCTTTGCGATTGACCCTCAGAAGTAGCCAAAGTCCTTATATCATTGTTCCACTTAAAGGGCTCGCATTTCAAGCCCTCAGAAAATTCAAAAACGTTCTTTCTAGAATCCATCCTAACTGAATCAGATGAAAAGCATTTCGAAAAGCAAGAAGTGCAATTAACTCGCAAAAATCTCCCTTGGAATTGAACCTGGACAAGGCATAAAAAGAACGGCGATTTCTGCAAGGATCTTGCATTTGAAATGCAGTTGATGAACATCTTTCGCGAGCAAGATTCAGGTCTCCCCCTATGCAGTTGATAATTACCGCAAAGCAACACAATTTTTGAGCAAAAAATTGCAAAAATTCAAGATAAAACAAATAAAGCACGAATTCCTTACAAGGTCGAGCTAATCGATCCAATGGCCCTGACATCGCGTGCATAGATCACCCCCAGACAGCAGATTTAATAACCTCGTGGATCGATCAAGGAATATTGTAGCTGGCGGAGTCTGGTTACAGAGGGACTAGGTTGGAATTCCATGTCTGCCGTAGGGTGCTGCATAGTGGTCTCTCCTAGAATTTACCCTTGCAATGAGCAAAAGACATAAAATACAGAATATGGCACAAACTTGGGAAGAAGGTAGGAGGCCGTAAAGCAAAAAAGGGGACAACCTATAAGACTATGTGGTTTGTAGCAGGCTTAAGAGGGTGCAGAAAGACATAGAAGAAAAAGAGGAAATTATGATTCCTGAAGTACGATGTATCCCTTCTATATATTTTTTTATCTGTATCGGGATTCTTGAGTCTAAACCTCGACGGGCCGCCGTTTCTGATGGGCTGAAACATACAAGTCCTGAGTCTCCTGGCTTACTGGGTTTCTCTGTAGTTTCCATTTGGTGGCTGATTTCATATCAAAATTGCATGTTCTCAGCGGGGCAAGGAGTAGTGCATTAAAATGGCATCATTGGGATTGTACTCATTCGGAGTAAACAGTTCTACAATAATTCACAGAGTGGGTGGCCGTGGAAATGTGATATCTGCAATTCCCGCAGAATCTATCGAAGCTGGGCGTATTACTGATCGCCGTTCAGATGGGGTTTCGAGTAATTTGGTATTTTCTAGCGGAATATATTTGCGTCTTGGACGCGGCGGCCTGGGAAGGTATTGGAAAAATCCGCTTAAGGCTGCAATAGAAGATTATGGGGTTGGCGAGCATGAAGATGAGTCAAATGATGCTTTAGAGACCACAATCGAGAAGAGCAAGATTGTTCTTGAAAAGCAGAAAGACCTTTTACGACTGGTTCTTTCATCTCTTCTTAGTTGTGTTAAAGAAGCTTCATATGTGCTACTTTTTTCCCTTTTCTGTGTCTGAAGTTTGAATTTACACACAAATTTCGATCAAACGCACGATCTTTTCCAATATTTTATTGGGGTTTTTTATTTGTCATTGATTTGCAGATATCTGAAAGAAAGAAAGCAGTTTCATTGATTAAAAATAGCATGATTGATCTGGAAATCTTGGAAGATCATGCTCTTGATGACGATGATGATGCAGCGACCGAAGGTAGCTGTTTGAATTTGTACCATTAGAGATATTTTTTCACTTAGTTTTATCTGGCTTATTATTTGTTGTTACAGATGGAAAAGAAAGCGAGAAGGATCTGCATTGTGAAACTAATTTTGCTACCATTTTTCAGCAACAAATCGAATCTACTTCTGATGATTTGCAAACCATGGAAATGCAATCTAATGTTGAACCCATTGGAGGGCCATCTTCAGATAAATATTTACAGCAGGAATCGAAATACACACCCGAAAGTATTATCTCTGCATCAAAAACATTGGTAGAAGAAGACACTGAAAAAAAACTACGGGAGATTGATTCCGAGGCATTGTCAAGCAAGAAGTTTAAGCAACATGAAGTTTCAAACAAATCAAAGCTAGAAAATACAGATCTAAATTTTCAAGATCCCGAATGCGAAGATGTAAAATCCTCTCCTCTGGCCGGGGCCAATGCAATGAACGTAATCCTGGTTACGTGTGAGTGTTCTCCTTGGATTAAAACAGGTATTTCTAGTGACTATAAATTTTTTTCATAATTTAAAACAGGTATATATAGTGACTATAAAACAGACTAATTTGCATCTCTATTCTAGGTGGACTTGGAGATGTTGCCGGGGCTCTACCAAAGGCTTTGGCCCGCCGTGGACATCGAGTCATGGTAACTTTTATATAATGAAGTAAACTAACTGCTCGTGTTGTCTGAATTCGTTGAATAAATGTTATTATTTTCCTGTAAACGAAAGGTCGTTATGCCTTGCTATAGTAACTATGCTGATGCACAAGATACAGGGATTAGGAGGAGATATAAAGTGGATGGCCAAGTTAGTGATGATTAAAGCTTTTTTTCTTAATGAGTGACCATTACTTAAACTTTATATTTTCCAGGATATGGAAGTTAATTACTTCCATGCCTACATCGATGGCGTTGACTTTGTCTTTATCGAAAGCCCCATTTTTCGGCACATGGAGAAGAATATATATGGAGGAAACCGTGTCGTAAGTACATATAAAGTGATATGTATCATATTTCTTAGTTAATCACCTCATACATGTACTTATTGCCTTTTTTAGTTGCTAATGTTTTGCTTACTCTTGCAGGACATTCTCAAGCGTATGGTCTTATTTTGCAAAACCGCAATTGAGGTAATTTGGAAAAGCTTATGTAGCAGTAGATCGAAGACCAATATATCAATAGATTTATTTACTCGTATGATGGCTACAGGTTCCGTGGTACGTTCCATGTGGCGGTATCTGCTATGGAGACGGGAATCTAGTTTTCATTGCAAATGATTGGCACACTGCGTTATTGCCTGTATATCTCAAGGCGTATTACCGAGACCATGGACTTATGCAATATACTAGAGCAGTTCTTGTAATCCATAATATTGCTCATCAGGTTTGTTTTCTACTACAAGGATTAGAATAATTGCTTCTTTGCCTTGATCAAATTCATCTATTTTTCGCCACGATTCAAATAATGTCGTGATTTTTTAATATCAGGGGCGTGGTCCTGTTGATGAATTTCGAATTTTGGATCTTCCAGAGCTTTATTTGCAGAATTTTAAGTTTTATGATCCAGTTGGAGGGGAACACATGAATATTTTTGCTGCGGGTATAAAAACAGCTGACCGTATAGTTACAGTAAGCCATGGATATGCTTGGGAGATAAAAACATGTGAAGGTGGATGGGGTCTTCACGGTATTATTAACGAGAATGATTGGAAACTAAGCGGAATCGTGAACGGTATTGATCCGAATGATTGGAGCCCCGAAACGGATATTCACCTTCAATCTGATGGTTACATAAATTATTCACTTAACAGTCTTGCAGTAGGAAAGCCTCAATGCAAGGCAGCACTCCAAAAAGAGCTTGGATTTGCAATAAGACCGGACGTCCCGTTAATCGGTTTCATCGGAAGACTTGATCATCAAAAGGGTATTGATATAATAGGTGAATCAGTTCCATGGATGATGGAACAAGATGTACAGTTAGTGATGCTAGGTACGGGTCGACGTGATCTCGAAGACATGCTAAAGCATTTTGAAACACAGTATAGGGAGAGAGTTAGAGGATGGGTAGGATTCTCGGTGAAAACAGCTCACCGTATAACGGCAGGTTCGGATATTCTTCTAATGCCATCGAGATTCGAACCGTGTGGTCTGAATCAGCTTTATGCAATGCGGTATGGCACGATTCCGGTAGTTCATGCAGTAGGGGGACTGAGAGACACTGTGATTCCTTTTAATCCTTTCGAGGAATCGGGTTTTGGATGGACTTTTGGTAGAGCAGAAGCAAATGAACTGATAAATGCAATGGGAAATAGTTTATTTACATACCGTGTGTATAAGAAGAGCTGGGAGGGTTTGCAGAGGCGAGGAATGATGCAGGATTTGAGTTGGGATCATGCTGCTGAATTATATGAACAAGTTATTGTAGCAGCTAAGTATCAGTGGTGACATGACCCTGACCCTGACCCCCGACACAAATTTTTAACTCTTTTATCCCTTTTTGTTTTTGGCTTTCCTCTTTAAATACTTCGTATATTTTTAGTGAAGAAAATATGCAATCTGACAAAAGGGAACAAAACTGGAGAACAAAAGGGAAATAGCATTGTTAGGTTTAGAATTATTTTTAAGGACTATTGGGTTTCAAATTTTACTTTGCAAAATAGCTCATTTTTGTCACATATTTGTTAAATAGCTCAATTCAGTGTGTCAGTCTTGTTAGCTCTCAGTCTTGTTTACGTTTTTATTTTTATTTTTTAAAACTAATTCCTAGAAAATAAAATTGGGTTTATTTGAATCTTATTTTTACAAACAAGTTGTAAATTATAGTATACATATTAAATTGAGTTTATTTAAGGTATTACAAAGTACAATAATTTTTAACTGTCAAATTAAATTACAATATTAAAATATTATATCGGACGACACGTGAAATAGCGAAGATCGATCGATATATCGGTTATACGCTCTGAATCGAAGCATATGTTTTTATATTAATCAATATGTGAAATATAGGTGATACCGGGTTATAGTGTCGGCTACCGGTCGATACATGAAATAATGGACATTACCGGTTTTTTTTTCGATAACCCATGGCCTTTTCTACATAGTATAACACTAAAAATAACTTATTATATAATTTATATATAATGTTTTTATCTACAATAAAAATTAAAAACAATATAAATCTATAACATGTAAAGTAAAATAAATAATTACCAAACCAATCTCTTAAAATTGTGTAGAGAGGATTTCAATTTCAATTCAAATAAAAATAATTTTATTTTTACGTGTCGATATATCAATTTAATTTCAATTTAAATTCAAATATTCGATATATCGATCGATCTTCGCTATTTCACGTGTCGTTTGATATAATATTTTAATATTGTAATTTAATTTGGCAGTTAAAAATTATTGTGCTTTGTAATGCCTTAAATAAACTCAATTTAATATGTATATTATAATTTACAACTTGTTTGTAAAAATAAGATTCAAATAAACCTAATTTTATTTTCTAGGAATTAGTTTTAAAAAATAAAAATAAATACGTACACAAGACTGGGAGCTAACAAGACTGACACGCTGAATTGAGGGAATGGTTGAGCTATTTAGCAAATAGGTGACAAAAGTGAGGAAATTTTTTAGTTTTTTAACACCTGTGACAATGCAATTCATATACAATTACATGTAATCTGAACGTTTTATTATTTTTCAGAACTTTGAATAAGTTAAGATTATATATAATCACTAGGTTGATCAAATGAGAGTGCATTGTTAATTTAATAATTGTTAATGTAATATGATACCCGTTGATATGTGTTGTTAACTATTGATTAATTATAATATATGTATGCATACTTTAATTTTTTAACAATATAATATTTTAAATTTTGTCAGTAACAAAAAGAATCAATATGAGTTAATAAACAAAAAGTAAATTACTACAGATATAATTTACTTTTTGAAATATAAATATGAGTTAATAATATTATTTAAAAAACTTAATATATCAAATCAAGGATCACATCACTCGTATATTTGTAAAATGAGTATTTAGAAACAAAAAGTGAAGTCAATTCTGTAAAGTTAAAATTCTGACGGTGGTACAATAATTTTTTTACCCAAACATGAGCTATTTTGCAAAGTAAATTTTGACAGTGTGCTATTTAACCAAATAGCTTTTTTTTTAACTACCGGTACTTTTGTAAATAATTTTTTAACAATGCTGTGTATAAAAAAATTTAACCAATATATCAGTATTTGACTGCTATACTTACCATTCCAAAAATAAAAAAATACTGTAATTAATAAATTATATATGTATACATATACTAAATATAAAATATTAATAAATAATACGTTTTTTGTAATTTTTATGCTACATATTAATCTTATAACTTTTATACTACAAATTAATATTATAACTTTATACTATATATTTACCATTCATCATTACAAAAAAAAAATGTACCGTGTAAAATATATATGTATACATATACTAAATATATAATATTAATAATTAATATTTATGGTTAATATTATATGTTATCAATCATATACCGAATGTGTTTAATGTATCGATGTTATCGTATTTAAGAAATAATAAAATAAATTAGACTACTAACGTACATAAAAAAACAAATAAATTCTCCAAAGTTTATTAAATTTGAGTTCATCTAATAAATATTGAAAAAACTAGTTTTATAACAAAGTAATATTTTTAATTTACTATTTTTTAAAACATTGCGCTTACTAAAATATTTTATTATTTTATAATAAAATAAATTAGACCACTATAGATGTAGGGATAATTTAGTTTTTTTTAATGTTGTGTTATACTTATTTGTAAATTTGAGGCTACTGACTAGGATATTAGTTTTAAGGCTTCTTTAAAAAATTATATAAATATAAATTATGTTGTGATTTGTGTATATTTTAATTAGTTCAAAAAAGTGTTTTGATTTTGAATTTTACAATTTAAATAATTATACAACTAATTTTATAAATTGCAAATTATATTCTATTAACTCTTTATTTGTTGTAGTTAATTATTTGAATTGTTCAAAAATTTATGAGTTGAATTGATAATTTTCATTAATGATAATCCTCTACTTTAAATACTAAATTTAATATATTTAATATTAAATGTAATATATTTTATGTTATTAGTCATCAAATTCTTCAAATATGGTATCAAAATTAATATGATTTATGATGAATTTGTTGTTGGTTGATGAGTGTTGTCCTCAATTTATATAGGTAATCGGATACTCGATAATACCCTCATTTTGTATTACTAAGTACTAAATAAATAAATAGGTTATACAAATACATCGTGTGTGCATTACGAATGAAAGTTTCGATGTAGCACAAAGTTACGCATCAATTTTTTCCACACAGAGCGACGAGGTTGTTCGGTGACTAAGTTTTCAGGTCTATGTCTCCCGACATTTGGCTCAAGTTCTTAATTAGTTGACGATAGAGCTTGCTCATATTGACTTGCTGGGGTTTTTGATGAAGAAGTACGGTTCCGTCCATTTTCACGATCTATTTGGCTCGTGAAACGTTTTGTCCTATGTCTTCCATGACGGCGACGCCGTCGCCGCGACTCATCTACGTACAATGGAAATGGAGATTCTGACCAGTAAACGGGATCACATGTAGGATGAAACTGAGACATGTATGTATTTTCAATGCTACCAACTGTATAGATGTTATCCATATATGCACTGGAGACCTTGTTAAATATGTTGTATGTATGCACCTAAACATAGTTAACTCGAAAATTCATATAAAATATGTCAACCTAAAAATTGTGAATCACATACGACTTGAGCGTGTGAACACGGTATTCTCAAAGTCGTCCATAACCCACACGTACAAGTTCTAGTATAGATGTCTACTATGTGTACTTTGACATCTCCTTCACTCGTATGATCATGATAGGTTATAGAAGCAGTTATTCTCCTTATATCTTATTATGACGGGACGACAGTAACGAAATCCTTTAATGCAAGGTGAGAATGTCCAGAAGACGAAATTGTGACGTGTGGGTTATGGACGCCGACCTTGCGACGCCATTCGACAATCGTACCGGGATTCTTTGTTTGCACTTCTTGCATGTAACTAGATAGATCCATCGTTGACGAATCTCATGAACCATAGGTCTTGTCAATGACACGTTTCATAGTTGACCATGCTTTTGGATAAGGTATTTCGAAGTTCTAATGTTTCACAATGTAAGTCTGCACATCGATTGGTTTGAATTTTGGATTTACTGAAACCAAATCCACTAGTTGTCTAGCAATCCATTGTTTAGTCATGTTTACGTGATGAAGAACCTCTCGACGTCTGTCAACGCAATTGTGCTGCTGAACGAAAGAGGTGATAGCCCACTCGCTTTCTCTTACCCGATATCCGGCTCTAACTCTCCAATGACAATCATTTGGTGTTGATCGACAACGTGCATTATAATCCGTCTAGCTACTACGGTGAACTACAAACTCTCTTTTGGCAATCTTGATGGAGTATTTTGTCACCGCATCATTTAACTCAATTTTGGTCTTAAAGGTAAAGCCGACTGCAAGCGCTAAAGTCTCGGGATTGTAATAAACAGTCAACGGTGGTATGTCGTACGAGTCCGCCCATATCGGTTCGACATCAATCGTAAAAAAAGAGACATCCAATGCATATGGGACAGTGTACCGCCACGATGACAGTGACATATAATGTTCTCCCCCAACAAATAAGGATGACCCAGGGTACGGTTCATTTAAGCTGCTCCCACGATACAATTCTGATTGAATTGAGTATGACCATAATCTCAATTATACGAATGACCCAATAAACCTCCCAAGTTATTGCTAATATGAGCGTTGTTTCGTGCACTAATTGATATATTCCTCGAAGTATGTACTTCTTCCTTGGATTCGTGAGTGAGATCATCGTCGTCATACTCCGATGTAGAGTAGTCGTATGGGATAACTTCGTTATCATATTCTGAATCTTTATCGCTCTCTGCAACATGAAACATTGGCGTGGCAGGTTCGTCGACCGCTAAAAAATTAAAACATGACAATTTAAAAACAACGAAATAAAAATCGACTCGTTATACGTTCGTTACTAAGAAGATTCATATCCCGTCGAGAAGATTCATATCCCGTCGCTCATAATGATGGTCGTTGTTACCGACAAACTCGTTAAAATCCCACGAATATCCAATGTTTTCCCCAAACAAATGTGGTTGTCTTTTTTCGAGTAGTGGATCCAATGATACATTCAAATCAAAATCGATTCTTAACATAAAGACCATATAAAATAAATATTATTATTTATTATCTTGATTAGTGTGGTTTTTAATTGAATTGTTAATTACAAAAAATATTTTGTAGTTTTGTGTATTCAATATTTTTAAAACTACATTATCTAATACATAAAAAATTACTTAAATACATTACATGCATATATTAAACAAATATTACTATTAAAAATTAAAAATACAAATACAACACTTGAAAATTGCATTTATATACATCAAATTAATCTTAAAACAATTTAGAATATAATTACAAACTAACATTTACAAATTTACATATTATAACTTAATTATAAAGAACGATTACCTGGAAGAGTCTAATTATGATTATGATTTGAATATTCCCAAGTATTATCGTCACCAGCGAAATAAACTCAACTAGAGCCAAAATTTATGTCCTACGAATCCATTCCGTAAAAAAACTTGTATAACTCTAAAATCAAAGGAACCAAAAAATATTAATGAATGATAGATTATGAAAACTAAATGATCAAACCTTCAATATATAGAAATAGAACAATTATTATGACACCCTACATGTCATCTAATCATTAACTATAGCCACACATTTTGTAATATAATTTTGTTAGTTGATGATAGTCAAATATTTTAATGTTAGTGGATACCAACTATTATTTGATTTTGAAAATATATAATTATAATAGTATTAAGCCATAAATTAATATATTTATATATTAAATATTTTTTATATGAGTTAATATTTAAAGTTTTATGCAATGTTTTAAAAATCAATATTTAAAAAAACAGATTCAATATATTGGATGTATAAATTATATAGGAATAATAGAATAAATTAGACTATTTAACCATTTTACAATTTAAATTAGACATAATTGGTAGTAAATTTGTATGATTTTGGCAAATCAATTCACAAACTTTAATTTTATCTAAATTTTGAAGATTGAATTTATACAACTTTAATTTCATACCGATTGAAATTAGATCGATTCACAAACTTTATATTATTCATGAATTTAAATTTCTGATATATTGAAAAATGAAGACACTATCGCTTTTAGCCTATACTTAAAGAAATTATTGGTTGGAGTTTAAATCAGATCAGTTAAAATCTAATTTGTTTGATGTGGGAGAAATTGCATATTTTCTTTACGTTAGTATAATTTATTTTATTATTTCGGTATAGTAATGTAGATACTATACATCGATGTATTAAACGCATTCGAGATGTGTAGTATAAAGTTATAATATTAATCTGTAGTATAAAAGTTATAAGATTAATCTGCATTAATTTGAAG
The DNA here is from genome assembly GCA_009725065.1 of Utricularia reniformis. Lineage (NCBI taxonomy): Eukaryota > Viridiplantae > Streptophyta > Magnoliopsida > Lamiales > Lentibulariaceae > Utricularia > Utricularia reniformis. The sequence continues at coordinate 20,171 of RWGZ01000044.1, forward strand.
CATAAAAGTTACAAAAAACACATTAATTATTAATATTTGATATTTAATATATGTATACATATATAATTCATTAATTGCAGTACTTTTTTTTGTTTTTGGAATGATAAATATGGAAGTCAAGTACTGCTATATTGGTTAGATTTTTTTATTCAGTGTTATTAAAAAAATATTTTAAAAAATATTGTCAGTTAAATATGATTAGCAAACTAACACTGTTATGTACATTTTTTTCCCAACAAAACTATTAAAAAATCTTCACAACACAAGTAGAGTGATGTCTCCAATGACTTCTTGTTGTATCTTCTTCAAACTTCCCTTTTGAGACTGAGAATTTTTTTGAGAAAAAAAGTGTAGGTGTATCGCAAAAAAATGTTTTATATAAAAATATAAATATTTTAATTTATAGGATGTGTGATATAATGAGTAATTGATTCTAACTAATATTTTTCTTATTTTTACACATATACTCTATTAGACCATTAAATCATAAATTTTTACATTGTATCAAAGCAATATCTTTAGCAACTGTATTTGAAAAAAATAAATAGATTTATGACTCAATTCTCCCAGGTGAAAGTTGAAATAATTTACTTGGTCTAATTTTGCAATGTGATTCAATTCTCTTTGAATTACACAAATACTATTTCAGCCAATTGAATCCTAAATTTCTACAATTCTAATCCAATGTGAAAGTGATTGAAGTAAGCATGCTGAAATGATGGTGAATTGTGAGAAACTTTGATGCAAATGGAGGTCCAAGAATCTTCAATTGGGAACATTCACAATGACAATATCCTTAAAATGTAAAATGTTAGATGCTTTGGTCCAAAAATATGTAGCCATAAACCTGAGTTGCATCGATTTTAGCATATGGGATAAAGTCTCTACCAATTGACTGACGAGGGGGTGCATGACTTGAGTTAGCACGCTAGCATAAAGTAAACGTTGCTAAATGTGTTACAAATGTGAAGACCGATCAAGAGCAAGGATAAACGTCGCTAACTCTTGGAGGAAGAAACTAGAAAATGATTTCAATGAGTTCAATTAATTATAAAATAAAAAGCGGGATAAACGTTGTTCTTTTGTATGTATGTATATTTGCTTGAGGAAACATCTCTTGCAATAATAAAGAACGGGATAATAAACATTGTTTAGTCCGCTCAAGGAATACTTCATTTTCTGAAATATAGATATCAACCTTAGTATCACTCCAAGTATCAATGAGTAGTGACGACAAAATCTGTTGATCATGTAAGACAAAAGTAAGTCATTTTAATTCACAAAAAGTGGAGTGTCAATGGTACCTGACATTTTATCACACTGATACCAATGTCAGAATAATGATTTTTTTCAAATTAATTAAGATAACACTAACAAACTAGTTTTTTTATAAAAATAGTACTCAGTAATATTTGGATGTGACAGGAACGTAAAGTGTAGGTTGGTTTCAATATAAATAGAAGCATACTAATAAATTAATTGTTTATTCACTCGGTTTCAATTTATATAGAAAACGACCTCCCAAATATATTATTTATCTTCCCACTACCATTCCTCGTTGTCGGTCACTATTGAAGCTCAATTTGTGAATTTTCTGATTCGAGTTGTTGTGTTTTTGCCCACGCCTGCTCTAAACTTTTAAGATTTAGTTCTTCATCGTCTGCCACTAACATACTTCGTTGCACATCACCATTGACCGTCCAAGTGCCTGTTTTTTGTCCAAGGTTCTTGCCTTTTGCGCCTTCGGTCGATCCGTCGCGAATTGAAGCTACCTCTACCCTTTCATCGGTATTATGTCTTTAATTTACTCGGGTTTTTTGGATTTAGAATTATGATTTGAATTGTGAAATTTGGGGTTTTTAGGGTTTAGAAATGGATTAGATTATTTCATTTGCGTTTCAATTATGTTGGATTTCGATGAAAGAAAATGTTTGTAGTATTTAGGAATGGAATTGATTAATTAATTCAAATCAAATTATTTGATATGTGTTTCAATTGTGTTGGACTTCCGTTAGAGAAGTTGTTTGTAGGGTTTAGAAATCGAATCGATTAAATTGGAGGTTTGTAGGGTTTATAAATAGAATGGATTATTTTATTTGAGTTTCAATTATGTTGGATTTCGGTTAGAGAAATTAGAAATCGAATTAATTAATGAATTCAAATTTGTTTCCATTTTTATGTGCACAGCTCTCATTTTCTTTGTTTTTATCAATTTCAAATTACCCTTTATAAAATTAGATAATGGTGAATTTGTCTTCTTTTGGCGCTTATTGCCCACAAGTTTCGTCATTTTTTCTTTTCATATACTTTCTTCAATAGATTTAGATTGGACAAAAGAGCGTGATATATCCAAATTTGTTCACAATGTTACCATTGTCTTTTAGGATCTTTTAGATATTGTTGATTTGGTATGATTTAGATCAAATTGTGTCTTTTAGATTTTGTGGATTTGGAATTATGATTTCCATTCAAATTGTGTTTTTTAGAGTTTGTTGATTTGCAATTATGATTTAAATTTATTGGGTGTACAAATAGAAGTTGATTAATTAAACATATGATTATTTGAGGTGCATCTTCATATGTGTCTAGACTGTTGGGCATGTAATACGTAGACACTTAAAAACGACAAAAATGATAACGGAGACGCGGTCATCCTGAAGTATCAATTAGGACACCCACAATGGTAGGCGGACAGTCCAAGGTGGTAATCCACGGGGGCTGTCATGTGATCTGTGAGGAGAGAGGGTGTACTTGCAAGAAAATCATGAACAAGTTTCGAGATATTTTTGGAAAATGGTATGAGAATTTTGTTTGAACAACACCACAAACATGGAAAATTTGGCTTCCTGACATTATTGTATTCCATTCCCGGTGTCTAGAAGTTTGATGGGGTCTATATTCAACCGAAATCGGAGAAGCTAGAGCTCTAGGGCGAGCTCACAACAAAGAATTACATAATAGAAGATGTGATTAATGAAACTATTCTTCAACACATTATTGAGTTTTACATATGTTTGTTTTATTATTGGTTTTAGATTTGAAATAACTATAGAATTCTCATCCAATCATGTCATACCATCAAATCAAGAAAAAATTACCAATGAATTTTTGTCCGATTTCTATCATGTTTGGAATTGAAATGTGTAAAAAAATCATGAAAAGATAAAGTGAGGTCGAGTTCATAATTGATAGAACTCGATCTAATAATAAAAAAATGTCACGACTAAAAACAAAAAAGTAAATTAACAATCTTATTTGTGATAGTAATATTGGGCTCATTTCCCACAATGGATATGTTTGTTATTTTTCTGGCCCAAAACATATATATAGCTTTGGATTCAGATACGCATACACATTTAAAATGTTGGTTTTGAATTTACATTTTATAATCGCTGATTTATTATATATTTCAAACCATAAAGTTTATATTTATTTCCTTATAATTCGATTTTTAAAATATAAAAATTAATTAAGACAATAGCATTTATTAAACCCACGTTTGTGGCACAGAGGAACACGAGCACGACAAACTGAACGTGCACAGACGCGTTTTCCGAACAATCACGTGCCATAATTATCGGTCACGCGGACGAGACTCCAAAACAAAAAAATAATAATAATTATAATTCAGTTAATGATTATTATATCAATAAAACTATATACTTCACCGGAACTGCGCGCCGGCAAATGTTTGTCCAAATGACCATTTCGGCGGCGTAACGTTGTACGAAATAATGCTCCGGCCGTCACTGGTCGTAACCCTAAACGATAAGCTCTGTCCATCCAAGAACGAATTACTTTGCCAATTTTGCCCCCAGTTTCTAGACATCTGCTGCCACCCAGTCCTCGACCCCTTAACATAAACCTCGTGGACGTCGCCGGCGCCGCCAACATTCGTTATCAGAACAAGATTGAAATACGAATGTCCGTTAATCGTGAATCTGATTCCTCCCCTTTTCCGGCACGGCACCCTAGCAGCAAACGAGATATCAATACCCATTACGATTTAAGACTGTAAGTTGAATAGACAGAGACCTTCGATAAAGAACGGGAACAACCCCGGCTCTGTACTGCGCAATACGGAGGAAAACGGGCTGTGAGAGATCAAAATGATGGTTAGGCGGGTCGCACCAGCCGCCGGGAGGACAGAAATTAGTGGCGGTGACGGTGATTGAGCCACGGATGCACGAACGTGGAGCATTATAGCAAACTAATTGGTAACAAGAACCACAGCTTAACCCATTACCAAACAATGCTGTGCTTAATGCTGCTGTTTCTGTACCGTACCCTTGACTGTAAAGGTTCCCATACCCACACGCTCCACCTATAAAAAAACGTAGAAATAATCATTCCAATTAACGATATAGAGACAAACAAAAAAACAAACCCATTGTTCCAGAAGCATCTCCGCCGCCATAGAAGGTAGCTCGAGCAGGGATCCATTTAGATCCATACCCGTAAGCAGACGGTGCAGCGAAATAGAGAAAACCCAGAAAGAAAAGAATGGGGATTCCCATGTTGATTGTGGGCAAGGCAAAGATGGAGGGACCGAATTAATGGGGATAAATAGAGGGGCGGGTAAACAAAGGGGGAAACAGCAAGTTGACGGTTGTTGGGTTTTATTGGGCCATGAGAACGAAGGTAGCAGCTATTCTCCATTCCAGTTTTCAGTAAACGGCATTGTAATGTAATGTAATGAATAATAATAATTATTATTATAACTTGATTTAGAAATAGAGGTAAATGGGGTAGTAACGAAATCAAGGGCATATCTTGCTGCAGAAATTGCGGCATAATTGTAACATGTGGCGATGGGTCCAAATGCTTCTGACTTTAATATTCATATGATTTTTTTATCCAACCCATACTCAATTTTGAAAATCAATTTAATATTCGATTTTTAAATTTGGACTATTTAGTGTTCCGTTCTATAAAAAAGTTGGTTTCTATAATTTAACAAATACCAAACTTTACATTTTTTAATTTAAAAATATTATGTTTTGGATTTAATTATATACAGAAACCAAACAAAAATATGATATTTTTCTAAACAAATTGACAAAATTCGGTTTGGTATTAGATATCAATTTTTTTTGATTTTTTGGGTATTTGATTTTCGAAATTTGGTTCAATTAATTATATAGATAATAAACATAAGATGGGGATGGAAATTAAAAATTACAAGTTACAATTTGTGTCCTTAGGAAATTTGAAATTAAAGAGGGAGCATCTACTCTACCCCCATCTCAATCCCCACTTTACATAAAATGTGTATGTTTTCAAATGGGGTCGACAAGGAGCACCTTCTGTCTGCTGAACCACATGACCATTTAATGCTCTAAAATTATCATAAAATACCTTATATTTATATCTTCTATAAAATATATGAATAATATCTAGAAAAATATAAATATGTACCCTTTTTTGATATTCAATTTCGAGCATAATATTTTACAAAAATTTGTTAATCATGTTTTTTTGCCTAAAAGCTAAGTTGGACTTGATTTTTCTACCCTAAGATCGATTTTTTGTGCAATCGATAGATTGAACATATAGCCTTAACGATTCCCAGTCAGGTTGGACCATCAGACCCAGGTTTTTAAACCGAGCTCACATGCAAACGGGTCCAACCCGAGTTTTTAAGATCGTGCTCCACATCATACATACATATATACATAAACTCAGTGGTAAATATTTGAGGTTCGGGTTTTATATAAATTTTATGGGATCATGGTTTTAAACGAATTGGTGATCCAAAAATACATTTTACTGGTTTGATCGTTTTGAATCGATTTCATATAAAAATAAATAATAATATTAAAAACACAAAAGAAAATATATTTTCTTTACAAAAATTTTGTATTAATTTTTGAAATTTGTAATTAAATAATATATAAATATTTAGGGTCTACCTTTATAATTAAATAATAATCTGAGGGTCTACCTTTATAATTTCTCATTCATACAGTTTGTCTACCCCTAACTATCAACAGATTATTATTAAGACACCGAATAGATATTAGTAGAAGACAAGAAAAATATTAAAGACATACACCATATTAATTTAGACAATATTCCATCAAATAAAAATTCTAAATCTAAAACAAAAATTGTTATAAAATAAAGAAATAAATGAACGAAAATCAAATCAAATGTTTGTGTGAAGTTTAAAATTCCACAACAACAAGCAATTATAGGGAACAAAATCGTTATTTTGGATACAAAACTCGCACTAAGAATATCATAATAATTGTTTATTTGCCAAGGTAGTCGTGAGTTCACATTGAAAAACCGTAGATGAAGAAACATAGGGTCACACAATTCATCTTTAACCTAATATAAAAAGTAAATTGGTTTAAGGAAAAAACATTTTTTAACGTGACCACACCGATCTTAAAAATACCCTGATAATTAGTTCGAATGGGATCGATAATTTGATCCATTCTCGGTTTTTAAAACCATGGTGTCTACAGAGTGGAGACTCCCTGGAAGGCTGAACTTGGATTATCGTACGGATAATCCTGATTTTTCGAAAAATGTATACTGGGGTTTTTTGTGATTTTCTGTGTGTCCAAATCTATGTTTTCAAACCGCGGATGAACCGTCCGGTTGAACCTGTTCGACCGTGAATCGCATTTTTCACGGTCCGGTTCGAACTGAATTGCTCTAGTTTTGTTTTTGAACTGATACGATATTTAAATATTATTTTATTATATATTTTTCAATATTTTTTCTCTAAATCAATTTTAATTATTTACATATATTCGTAATATATAAAATAATATCAATTATTTCTTACAAAATTCGTATAAATTTGTATCATTTTTCATATATTGATAAAATTATATATTATATTTACATTATAAAGTAACACAATAATTTATTAATCTTATGAAAATTATAATATAATTAAATCTTTTCAAAGTTTTTGCGGTTCAATAAAAATGACCGGTTTAAAAACATAGGTCCAAATACAAAGACAATATAGTCCATAATTTATAATATAAGTGGTGAGTTCTTTTGACATGGTCTAAAAATCAATTATTCCAAATTTGTAAAAACAACAACAGAGAACTTTGATGTAATCATGGTTGCTCAAATGATTCATTCAAATTCAAAAGTAATAATAATCAAAGTGGATCAAATAGGGATGAGACCCGGAAAATACGTACAATAACNAAAATATAAAATTTGATGAAATGGATTAAATTATTTAAAATTTTCAAAAATAGTGAGCAATTTTAACAAAGAATAAATAAAAAAAATATTTATAATTTTTTAATCATTTATATTTTATATGATTCGTAATTCAAAAAATAAGAATAAAAACTCTAAAAGTTATGTATCTATCTTTTCCTAAATCCAACAAATTTGATCCAACTGACCCGCTCAAAACCCGTACAACCCCATATTTTGTGAAAATAATCGGTACGATCGAAATTTCCGATATACTAAACCATAAAAATTATATGAAAAATTTAAAACATTATATTTATGTACCATCATATTAAAAATTCGTAGGTAATTAAAATCATAATATGATTTTAATATGATTTCTGCAAATATTAGAGATAATATGTGTATATTCCTTTTTAAAATATTAGATATTTATTTGTTAATTTTGACATTAACATATTTTATTACTAACTTATGATTGCAAAACAAGAAAAAACATTGATATATTAAATATTAAAGTTTTATAATAATTGAAATGATCAAAATAATATAAATTTGGATATATAACTATCTAAAGTAAAAGTAATATTTTTCCTCCAATCAAATAAATATTAAAATTTAGTTTTACTTAATTTTTATATATTTTTTTCTTATTTTTATTTTATTAGATAAATGATTATGAAACTGACAAACCAGTGCTATAACACTAATAAAAGTAATGTCAATGTTATATTAATAAAATATTTAAATTATATATTAAATTATAAATATATAATTACTGACATTGTTATCACCTAAATAAATCTTCTCGTCTAAATATATATTTTTTATTATTATTTTTTAAAAAATATTTCATAAAATATATTTTTATGATTATCTTCAAAAGATTTTTTTAATATCACATATTTGACTTTGTTTTATATTATCTTATAAATTATTTTGATATAATTTTGAATTGTGAAACCTTGGGACTTAGAATCAATAATATAACTCTTATCATTTTTTTATGATTAAATAAATATTTTTAACTAATAAATCTTACAACAAATATTTTAATTATATTTATTTCTTAAGCATTCATATTAAATTACTTATTTCTAATCCATTTTCATAGTTTAAAAACTTATATGCTATAATTATCTCAATTCTAAAGTTCTATTTATTATTTTTATCTTTTCTTTAATATATAAAATATATCTCTTTTTATATAGCATATTAAAAAAATTTATTGTAAAATTTAGGTATCCTATTTTAATTTTAATTTTAATTTTATTTATTATTTATAATAAAAAACAAATATATATGTATATTATTTATATTTATATTTTAGACGCGTCGAACACTTGACACATCTATTATTATCGCGTCGACGTATTTGCGTCGGCGCGTCAATGTATCCGCGTCGGCGCACCGAAACATCATAGGTCTTTTGTAGGGGTGAACTGTTTGTTATCCAAGCTCAAGTAGAGAATATCAAGAGTATAGTTATCCACTAAATAGTGGTGAGATTTTTCCACAATTTTTTATGCAAAATAGTCTAAAATTCCACACGAGGTGTGCGTTTTGCTTTTAGATTGTACTCACAAGCCAAAGTATGCAATTTCAAGAAGGTCCCGTAAATAATATGTCATAAACATTGATCACAATTGGAAGAAAGATCGTATGAAATTTCTTGTTACGCCTCTTTTTCAAGGTTCATTTGTTGTTATTGGTGTTTTGTCGTTTTGGATAAACCGGACACACATAGTGCGAAGTGTACGTGCTATACTTCATTTATTGTTTTTTGCAAGATGCACCAGATGTGTATTTACCAGTTTGTTACCCTATGTTCGTAAGTAAACAAACTTGGTTCTTGTTTTGGGCCCTAACTAAGGTCAACTCTAATATATTTTTTGTCAAATTATGTATGCAGATGACCGAGCGTTGGTTCACATTATCGGACATTAAGACTTTTGCAAAAACGTTCATAGTACAATCTACCACCACTGGACAGTTAAGATGCTATTATTCTAGGAGAGTTAGCAGTTCCGAACTCCATTTATTGTGTTTGAAAAACATTTAGTAATCTGAAAACATTGCTGGGGTTGTATCACATTTGACATTGTATTTCACGTTTTTATAATTATAGTTTAAACAATTATATTAGCAAAGATAGAATTCGAGTTTCATGTCTTATAGATATTGCTTAAACACAATATGTGTTTTTAATAAAAAAACCAAATTTCCAACACTCGTGTAATCACAATCGGATGCTATTAATAATAGCAATGCCGTAAATGTAGATATTCATAACACGTATGCAATTTTATGCCGGTGTGGTGTTTATGAGGTATGAGCATATACAAAAAATTAAAATTTGTGATATTTTTAATACAAGAATTTTAAATTAGACATCCACTAATATTTAGCTCATATAAATAATATCATTCCAAAACGACACATATTTCTACAACGGTATTAAAACATTGCTAAAAAATACCAAAGTTTAAATTACTTATTATTTGGGAGCTAAATTAGCAAAACCTTACTTCCAGGACTAAAATCGCCACATATTCCAAAGTTTGAGGATTAAGTTAGACATACATAACTTGAAGGACCAAAATCGTCATAAAATTACAAAGTTTGAGGACTACTAACGGCGTCAAAGACCAAACTTGAGAAAGTTATGAAATTATTAGGACCAAATATGTCATTACCAAAGTTTAAGGACTATATTTACATAAATTACAAACTTCGATGATTAATTTGTCACACACATACAACATTGATGACCAATTTTTTTAAATGTGGGTAAGTATAAGGACGAATTTTGCCACACATAAAGTTGATGGACATACTCTTCCACAATTGTCAAAGTATGACAACCAAAATTACCAAAATATGAAACTTCGATTACCAAATTTGCGCAATGTCCGTTAAAATAAGAAAAATGTAAAATCTCTAAAATTCAGGATTCACTATGTTGGAAGAGCGTCGATGTAACTCAATTCATAAGAGAAATAAGATGTGGGATACTTTCAACAAAAACTCTCATTAAAAAGACTTCATAAAACGATTACTTATTATGTCATTCTCTTTATAAATGAGTATTTTTGTATCTTCCAACCTTCAGTTTTTGAAATTAAACCTTGTTCCCCAAGTAGGTCCCGCTTCCTTACTCATTTGCACTCCAATCCATAGATTTTGGATATCTCCTTGTCCTTTAGGGACATTTAGGATAACTCTGACAGAAAAAAATTCCTATATCTTGGGTCTTTAGCCACACTTCTAGGTAATTGAATGTCCTTTACAACAAAATGGGAGGAGAAACCTCAAATGAAATGTGTTTTTTAAATTGTGCTTGTTTTCTATAAACTCAGTAAAACGAGCTCGAAATATAAAGGCAATATATATCAAATCAAAAAAATGTTGTCAATGATACATATATTTGAAAAGTTATGTATCCCAAAAACTCCCATAAGGCCGAAGTGGAGTACGAAGAAGCCGACAAGGAGGCCTAGCAAAATAAAGTGTGATGGGGAATTTGTTCAGATCCATTCCTCTCCGATCTGATTTCCCAATCTTCCAAGTCAATTTTTTTCTCAGATCAATGGATACAATGGGGCTGCATTGACATTGGCATAACAAAACCGAATTATCAAAAATGGGCTAGTCTTTTTTGGGCTCTTCAACGTTAGTATGGCCTGAGAAAACAGAAAATGAACATAACAACTACGTTAACTTGAGTGGAGTTGGAGACCAAATAGTGTTATCCCAAACAAAGCACAATAGGTTCACCTGCTCTGCTCTGCAAAAAACCAATTATAAGTTCATCAAATCACAACTTCATCTCATACCCAATTGTCAAGGACATCAAATGGCTAGTGTAGAGACTGGAGACAAAAGTTTGGTGGATTCGAACCGTGGCCTGAACAGAGGCATTGGAGTAGTAGATTTCATACTCAGAGTAGTCGCTGTGATTGCAACTTTAGCTAGTGCAATTGTCATGGGAACTACCGAAGAAACCCTTCCTTTTGTCACGCAGTTCATCCAATTTAAGGCTCAATACGACGATCTCCCAATGTTCACGTAAGTTAATCAACCTGCACCACAAATCCTAACTCAATCTCTTTATGAAATTACCGTAACTGATACAGGTTCTTCGTGGTTGCGAATGCGGTAGTGAGCGCGTACCTGTTCATCTCCTTGGCGTTCTCCGTATTCCACATCATAAGAAGCCGAGCTAAAGGCAGTAGAATCATTCTAGTTTTCTTGGACACGGTAAATCAATTGCGGTTCATAGACTTACGAAAAACATAATTGATCTTTAAAAACTTACTGTTTTCAGGTAATAATGGCTATTTTAACGGCCGGAGCATCTGCAGCGGTCGCGATTGTATACCTGGCTCACAACGGGAACACTCGTGCCAATTGGCTTCCAATCTGCCCGCAGTTTGATAATTTCTGCCGGCGTATCACTGGAGCACTCGTCGGATCATTTATAGGAGTCGTCATTCTCGTTCTTCTGATTCTGATGTCGGCCGCCGCTCTCCCTCGCCAGTCGTGAACTGGTGAAAATTAGGAATTTGTGTGTGCGTGTGTCTGTCTATTGTATTGTTGACGCTTGAGTAATACGTTATGCCTATGGTTTGAATTTGTTCTTATATTGGGCTTCTTGTTATAAGCTTTCTTCAGTTCAGGTGGCTGGCCCACTATTTATAATTTCAGTTCATTTCAATTGGGTTCTAAGGTATATATCTCACCAATCAGTGTTGTTATTCTATTCGAACGAACTGAACACATTGTGTTCATATTCGTTCATATTTTTATTTGAATGTATTTATGTTCGTTCATATTTTATTCGAATGTGAAAATATGTTCAAGCATTGTTCAAATTATTAAGTAAATGTTTATGTTCGTTCGAATAGCTTGTTCGAACATTGTTCATACGATTTGTTCGAACGTGTTTGTACTATTTGTGCGAAATTCATCCAAATGGTTCTTCATGTTTTAACTCATCCATATTTTCTGTAGAAATTGGTTCATCATAAAAAACAATAATTTCATCCAAATGGTTTACTGACAGTGATGAATATTCGTTTTGTTCCATATTTGACATTTTGAGAATTTTGTAGAATATCAAATATCTTCTATTTTCAATCTTTTGAATCTAATGAAGAGTTGAGAAGTGATTTACAGTCGCCATTAGAGTCAAGAAGTGAAAATTAGAGTTTTGTAAAGATTTTTAACCTTAAATACTATAATAATATATTATAATAAAAATTAATTTAAATAATATATATGATGAGATCATCGGAACCCGATACCCCGAACAGGGTCAGGACCAGCCTTGGCCATGACGGCCCAGACAAGTGAGCCGAACTTGGAGGCCCAGATCAGTAGAGGGCCCATTTATATCGCTTGGCCCGATCGGTCGCATCTGGCGATCGGTCCCGAGCCGTGGGGCCCAGCTCCCCACGTGTGCCCAGACCGATCGGTCCACTTCTTGCCGGCGTTGTTTCGGGCCATCCTCATGCATCACATGCGACGATAACCCGCGACAAACGTGTCAGTAGCGTGGTTCGGCAATGGGTGTAAGCCACTAGAGGCCAAAGAGTAGCTGGCTGGCAGCGCGGAAAGGACCGGCGCCATGCAGCTACGGGGAGCTATTTCTGGCGGCTGTTCCGCCTGACGTTAGCCGACCTAGTAGCAAAAGACAGGCGCAAAACAACACCCTGCTGTGCATAGTACAGTGTGAGTATAAAAAGGACATAGAGAGAAGGAGAAAAGGACTTCGATTTCGGTTTTCTCCAGAGGGCTTGAGCTTGACAGATTACTCTCGATTTATTTTCGATTATCTTCCCCCTCTTTGTGGTCGATCAAACAAACATGTATTGTATAATCATGGATTCGTTTATTGAACAGGCTGAGGGCATTTCTTTTAGCCCTTAGTCAAGTGGTTTTTTCCTCGTTTCCGATGTTTTCCACTCAAAAATCCGTTTGCCTCCTTTACCTTTGAATCATAAACCTTCTCCACACATAAACAAATAACAACCGAGTTCGTCTTGCAACGAACCGGTCGACTGTTGACACCCCCGGTTTTCGAACCACAATAGTTTGGCGCCGTCTGTGGGGACCGAGTTTTAACTCCCATTTGAGGTCTTTACCTGGGATAGGATAATCAAAGGCATGGCGACCGGAACTTCGACGAACGATAGTGACACGCTTCCCAGCAGTATTCCGGCTTCAACGTTCTCTTTGCAGGACCTGGAAGCTGTTGTTAGGAAAGTTATTCTGGAGGTTACGTCGGAGAGGAGTGGAACAGAACCATCGGCTATTACAAGCCCTGTTCCAGCCAACAGAGGGTACGAGAGCGACCCTGAAGCGCCGAGCTCCGATGAAGAGGAGATTGCCAGGCGTGGGATAACAATGAGGAGGCCGAGATACCAATCCAATCCGCCTCCTCCGATTAGAACTCCAACTCCCTTCCCTGGGACGAACCATGAACAGATGCAGAGACGCATCGACGAGCTTACCAGGGAGTTGGAGGCCNAGTACAGTGGGAGTATAAAAAGGACACTTGGAGAATGAAAGAATGGATCTTCTTCTGGTTTTCTCTCAAGAGCTTTGGCGTCAAGGATCTCTCGATTTATTTTCGATTGTCTTTCACTCTTTTGTTGTCGCTAAAACAAACATGCATTGTATGATCATGTATTCGATTATTGCGCAGGCTAAGGGCACTTCTTTTAGCCCTTAGTCAAGTGGTTTTTTCCTCGTTTCCGAGGTTTTCCACTCTAAAATCCTTCCGTCCCTTTTACCTTTGAATCATTAACTTTCTCCACACATAAAACAAATAACAACCGAGTTCGTCTTGCAACGAACCGGTCGACTGTTGACACCCCCGGTTTTTTAACCACAACAGTTTGGCGCCGTTCGTGGGGACGAGTTTTAACTCCCATTTGAGGTCTTTACCTGGGATAGGATAATCAAAGGCATGGCGACTGGAACTTTGACGAACGATAGTGACACGCTTCCCAACAGTGTTCCGGCATCAACGTTCTCTTTGCAGGACCTGGAGGATGTTGTTAGGAAAGTTATTCTTGAGGTTACGTCGGAGAGGAGTGCAACAGAACCACCGGCTATTACAAGCCCTGTTCCAGCCAATAGAGGGTACGAGAGCGACCCTGAAGCGCCGAGCTCCGATGAAGAGGAGATTGCCAGGCGTGGGATAACAATGAGGAGGCCGAGATACCAATCCACTCAGCCTCCTCCGGTTAGAACTCCAACTCCCGTCCCTGGGACGAACCAGAAACAGATGCAGAGACGCATCGACGAGCTTACCAGGGAGTTGGAGGCCCTGCGAACGCACAGGGATTGCGATCCTGATCTAGAGCGCAATCCAGGACTTTTCGATCGGGCCATGGGTGCCCCGATCAAGCGGAGTAAGGACGACGACTGGTGGCACAATCTACAAATGGCCCAGGCGTCATCCCAACAATCGGGAGGCATATCCGCCGCATTAGGAGATTTGATGCTCCCGTTCTCTGAAGAGATCTGGGCGGTAGTCCCCGATCGCTATTACCGTAAACCTGAGGGGTTACCCGTATTCCGAGGCAACGGTGATCCGATTGATCACGTCGCTGATTTTGAGCTGAGGATGGGGACCGTTCCGGCCTCCGACTCATTGAAGTGCCGCATCTTCGCGGCGGGATTGCAGGGCGATGCCCGGACCTGGTTTAAGAACTTGCCGGCCCGATCCATACAGTCGTATGGCGGATTCGTCCTGGCTTTCTCGGAATAGTTCGCTCCAAACGTAGAACCGCCTCGTAGTAGGCAGGAACTATACGACATGAAGTATATCCCGGCAAAAATGAGTCTCCGCTCTTTTATGGAGAAGTTCAACAGAACCGCCCGGGGTATCAAGTTGGAGCTCCGAGATAAAATCGATATCTTGCAACAGGTCTTGGGACCTTGCGGCCTTTCGGCCAGCCCTGTGAAGAGCCCACCATCCACCTTGGGAAAGCTCCTTCAGAAAATCAACAAGTACATCAAGGTGGATGAAGCGCTGGGAGCGGGGTATCGAAAGCCTGGCGGGAATTCTGATCCCGCAGGCGACCATAGGGTATCTTACCCTAAGAGACAGCCGCGGGAAGTGGCGGCTGTAGTGGAAAAATCGTTCATCCGAAGAAGGAGGACAATCGGGTGTATTGCGAGTTGCATCACAACCGCGATCACCCAACTTTGAAATGCCCGCTACTGCGAGAGACATTATCGGCGATGAACAAGGAAAAGCCCGAACGCGATGAGCGAAGGGGCAAGCGGGCTGACTCCCCTTGAGCGGGCCATCAGGGTGACGATCGTCACAGGCCAAGAGGGAGAGATAATCGGGGTCAGCCCCGGCATTATAACGACCGGGAGGGAGATCGAAGATCTCCCCAACCCGAGCAGGAGATGGGCCAACCCGGTCAGGAGCACCGGGGCCATGGCCGAAGAAGGAGATGTCGGGGCCGAGGCGGCAGGGCCCCGCGAAATGAGGGAGACATGAGGGAGCAGCCAGCTCCCCAACCTGCCGAAACGGGCACCCAACCTCCCCCTAATCAGGAGGTGCTCAGGGAGGCCGCCGGAGACATTTATGTTTTCTCCGGCGGAATAAGGATTAACGAATCGGTCAGGGACCGAAAAAGGGCAGCGCGTGAGGAGTTCCCCGAGAGCTCCGAATCTGTAGCCTTGGTGAAGTACGAGTCGGCCGAGCGGTCCTCAACCTTTGGGGGTGATATTACTTTTACCGCAGCCGACCGGGAAGAGGTCACCTATCCATGTGATGATCCTCTGATCATCACTGGAATTATAGCAGATTGGCGGGTCCACAGGATTCTGATAGACACCGGGGCTTCATGCAACTTGATAAAGCGTGAAGTAGTGGAAATGCTAGGAGCCGCTGCCCATGACCTCCCGATTGCCAACATCACCCTCTGGTCATTCGACTAGAGGAGTGTCATTCCGTGCGGGAAAATTCTTTTCCCAATCACGCTAGGAGAATCGGGCAGGGACCGATCGGAGACCCTGGAGTTTATAGTCGTTGAAGTCGATCTGGCTTACAACGCTATCATCGGACGGACTGGCCTCAGTAAGGTTGAGGCAGTCCCTTCCACATACCACATGATGCTCAAGTTCCCCTCCACTCACGGAGTGATTTCTGTTAAAGGGGACCAAAAAGTAGCAAGACAATGCTACATGAGCTCGTGCCGTACTCTGGCACCTATCAAGAGAGCTCGGGTGGATTTGCTCGAAGAGCCCCCACACCCGAGGCAAGCTATGGAACCCGTCGGGTTCAAGACAATCAACTTGGTGGAGGACGATTCCACCAAGATTACACGCATCGGGGCACATCTGTCCCCGACCTTTGAGGAAGAGCTGGTCCAATTGCTAAGGAGCAACGTGGACATCTTCGCTTGGACCCCGGACGATGTTCCGGGGATTGATCGGTCCCAGTGTGAACATCGGATCAACACCGAACCGAGAATCAAGCCGATAAAGCAAAAAAGGAGACGCTATTCTCCTGAGAAGATTGAGATCATCCGGGCAGAGGTGAACAAATTGCTGCGGTCGGGCTTCATCAGGGAGATTCATTACACTGAGTGGGTGGCAAACCCAGTAGTGGTCTCCAAGGCGGACGGGAAGTGGAGGATGTGCGTGGATTTCACCGACGTCAACAAGAGTTGCGAGTCAGACCCGTTCCCGCTGCCGCACATTGACCGATTGGTGGACGCTGTGGCCGACAGCACCATGATGAGTACCATGGATGCTTACTCCGGGTACCACCAGATCTTTCTTGCTAAGGAGGATCAAAAGAAGTCATCATTCATGACAGAAGACGGTGTTTACTGCTACGAGGTTATGCCTTTTGGCTTGAAAAACGCCGGTGCAACATACCAAAGGCTGGTCAACAAGATCTTTAGGGAGTTGATAGGCCATATTATGGAAGTGTATGTTGATGATATGATTGTCAAGTCAATGAATGATGAAGACCATATTCCTTACTTGTCTCGCTGTTTCGAAGTATGCCGTAAACATAAACTCAAAGTGAATCCAAACAAGTGTTGCTTCGGGATTCGAAGTAGCAAGTTTCTTGGATATTACGTTTCAGAGAAAGGCATTGAGGTCAATCCGGAGAAAGTCCAAGCTATTGTTGATATGCAGCCTCCGAGAAACAAGCGAGAATTCCAAAGACTGACTGGCCGACTGGCGGCACTGAGGAGGTTCATTTCAAGATCCACTGATCGGGCTTTACCTTTTTTCAGGACATTGAGAAAGGCCAGCCACCTTGGCTGGACCGAGGAGTGCGATCGGGCATTTTCCGACTTGAAGACATATTTGAGCACTCCTCCGGTCATGGTGAGCCCGACATGTCATGAACCCTTAGGATTGTATCTGGCCGTGTCAGAAGCCGCAGTCAGCGCAGCGCTGGTAACCATTGGGGACGATATTCATCGGCCCGTTTACTACGTTAGCCATTCCTTGGCACCAGCTGAAACAAGATACACAACCTTGGAGAAGTTCATATTGGCCTTGCAGAAAGCGATAGCAAAGCTTAGGCATTATTTCGAAGGCCGCAAGGTGTATGTGTATACCGATCAGCCTTTAAAGGCAGTATTAAGCCAGGCAGATTCAAACGAGAGGTTGGCTAAATGGAAGATCAAGATCAGCTCAATGTACCTGGAATTCGTTCCCCGAAGGGCCATCAAGGCTCAAGTCCTTGCGGATTTCGTGGTCGAAATGATCCGATCGCTTATATTTTTAAATCAAGAGGACGATCGGTGGGTCATATATGTTGATGGATCGACCTTCGGGGGCATGGGAGCGGGCATCACCCTCACTACACTTCAGGGCGACGTCATCCACTCCGCGGTCAAGTTTTCATTCTCTGGGACAAACAACGTGGTGGAATACGAAGCCGTACTGTCGGGGATGACCTTAGCTCAAAAGATGGGAGTTGGTAAAGTGCGAATGTTCTCAGACTCCAAGCTGGTGGTGGAGCAGTTCGCAGGAAGATTCGAGGCGCATGAGCCAACCATGAAGTTATATCATGCGAAGGTCATGGAGTTAGCAAAGAAGTTTCGGGAGTTCTCACTCGACCACGTGCCTAGAGAACAAAACAAGGTGGCTGATGTACTAGCTAGATTGGCTGCAGGCTTACCAGACATTGGACTAGGCACGGTATCGGTCCATATTCAGGATAGACCTTCGGTCGATATTCCTGCGACCGAACAGTCATTCGATGAGGTAGGGGCCCTATGCCACGAACTCCAAGATTTAAAGATCAACGCCATTGGCTCCCCAGAAGTTGCCACGTGGAAGACCCCTTTCGTCAAATATCTGACCAACGGTCATCTACCAGATAATGCATCAGAAGCCAGGAAGATTGAAACCCGGGCGACACGATATGTGCTCAACGAAGGGCACCTATTCAAGAAAAGTTTTGAGGGACCGCTCTTGCGATGCCTATCCCATTTGGAGGCTGAAGCCGTCATGATTTATGTTCATGATGGGATATGCGGAATACATTCTGGAGCCCGATCTCTATATCATCGTGTTGTAAGAGCTGGTTATTTCTGGCCAACGCTCCTTGAGGATGCAAAGAAGTACACAAGACGCTGCGCTGTTTGCCAACATCATTCTCCAGTCCCTCAATTGCCGGGGGCACCTTTATCGATGACCCCACTCCCTTGCCCATTTGACAGGTGGGGGATTGATATCCTGGGACCGTTCCCCAGATCGGTCCAGCAGCGCAAGTTTTGCATAGTGGCAGTGGAGTATTACACAAAGTGGATCGAGGCTGAAGCGGTTGCCATCATTTCTGAAA
>RWGZ01000044.1:39288-85138 GCA_009725065.1 Utricularia reniformis
CCACAGCAGCTAATCGGTTCCCGGACATGGTGTCAGTAGAATCTGCAAAGGGAAAATAATGAGGATCAGGAAGTATGAATTGGAAAGGGCCAAGTCGTACCCGAGTCTTCTGACTCAGACGAGTCAGAGCTGGAGGAAAAACCCTTCGGGGCAGGGGCCCCTTTCCTTCCTGCTACCCCGATCTCTAATAGCTTCTTCTCCCGAAGGATGTCGATTCTCTTCAGACGCCGTTCGGGAGGAGGAAGCATTGCCAAAGTATCGGCAATGTCGGGGTGGGATGGGTTGAACCGGTTTCGGTCCAACTTCCCGATGCTCGGGTGTGTTGTTAGGAAGGTAACTTTCAGCAAGTCCTCCCTCGGGATGTCTATCCAGACATAGCAAGATTCCCATTCATGTAGGGAATCTTCCTTGTCGACGATAACACAATCCTTCGTTCGGGTAGCTATGTAATATAGCTTGCGACCTCCTAACAACCTTCGGCCCTTACGGGATCCTACCACGAACAGGTTGAAAAAATGCCTGAGGGTTGGTTCTACCCTCTGTTTGTGGCAATAAAAAATAAAGGCGATAATATATACATAACTGCCCGGAAAAAGAGCAAAAGTCGGGCAGTGGATCTCCCTAAGAACGGCTGCGACGAAAGGGTGCAGGGGAAATCGCAAGCCCGATCTAAGGGAAGCATAGCTAACGGGAATGGCGCTAGCCGGAACGTTCATCTCAGCAGGAAGGAAGCACGGAACGTCTTCCTTCCCCCTCCAGATGGGGTAATGGACTGGAATGGAAAACTTGACCCTAAAGGCGTCAAGATCCATGGAACTAATGTCGGGATATCTAGACCTACGAGGTGCCATGGAGGATTACCTTGAAGATTGGAATAAAATCTGGAGATTAGCAGCGGTTGAACGAGAATCGCCGGAGATTTCAATGGCTGGGCAGTCGATTGCAGATAGTGATAATGGCCACACAAAGGAAAAACCCTGACTTTTATATCGCGTACTGCCCAATCACAGGATGACACGTCACCTCTGCAGGCGGCTACAGTCTGACAGTCTGCCCTCCTTTGGAATATGAAAAGGCGTTAGCTGCTGCAGAGCCTGGAATTTCGCCCCTGCCATTCTACTATCCTGGGTTTCAAATTCAAAAATCCACTTCAAGAAATTTCTAAGTATTGGATCGGTCCACAGGGACACCATTACGATCGGTTCGGGTATTAGTTTCCGAAGTTGCGATCGGGCACATGTGCGCGAACGATCTCGATTGTTGATCGAACCCCGGTCACCACCAAGGTGGCGACTGAGTCCGATGGGCTAGTGATGAGATCATCGGAACCCGATACCCCGAACAGGGTCAGGACCAGCCTTGGCCATGACGGCCCAGACAAGTGAGCCGAACTTGGAGGCCCAGATCAGTAGAGGGCCCATTTATATCGCTTGGCCCGATCGGTCGCATCTGGCGATCGGTCCCAAGCCGTGGGGCCCAGCTCCCCACGTGTGCCCAGACCGATCGGTCCACTTCTTGCCAGCGTTGTTTCGGGCCATCCTCATGCATCACATGCGACGATAACCCGCGACAAACGTGTCAGTAGCGTTGTTCGACAATGGGTGTAAGCCACTAGAGGCCAAAGAGTAGCTGGCTGGCAGCGCCGAAAGGACCGGCGCCATGCAGCTACGGGGAGCTATTTCCGGCGGTTGTTCCACCTGACGTTAGCCGACCTAGTAGCAAAGGACAGGCGCAAAACGACACCCTACTGTGCATAGTACAGTATGAGTATAAAAAGGACACAGAGAGAAGGAGAAAAGGACTTCTATTTCGGTTTTCTCCAGAGGGCTGGAGCTTGACAGATTACCCTCGATTTATTTTCGATTATCTTCCCCCTCTTTGCGGTCGATCAAACAAACATGTATTGTATAATCATGGATTCATTTATTGAACAGGCTGAGGGCATTTCTTTTAGCCCTTAGTCAAATGGTTTTTTCCTCGTTTCCGAGGTTTTCCACTCAAAAATCCGTTTGCCTCCTTTACCTTTGAATCATCAACCTTCTCCACACATAAACAAATAACAACCGAGTTCTTCTTGCAACGAACCGGTCGACTGTTGACACCCCCGGTTTTCGAACCACAACAGGGGGTGTCAACAGTCGATCGGTTCGCAGCAAGACGAACTCGGTTATAATTTATTTGATGTGTGGAGAACGATTATAAACCAAATGTGAAGGGATACGGCAGTTTTAGAGTGGAAACCTCAAAGCTGAGGAAAATACCTATTGACTAAGTGCTAAAAACAATGCCCATAGTCGGTTCAATAATCAAAGTAATAATCACAAAAATCATGTTTGTTCTTTAGACAATAGAGGGGAAAAGAGTTATCGAAAATAAATCGATAGGAGGTTCTCTTTTAGAAAGCTTGAAGGAGAAATCGGAAGATCTCTTCTTCACACCCCAAGTGTCCTTCTTATACGCCTAATGTACTGTGTGGACAGCAATGTATCGTTTTGTGCTTGTCCTTTGCAGCTAGGTCGGCTCGTGTCAGGCGGAACAGTAGCCGGGAACGGCTTCATAGAACTTGATCTTATCTAAAAATGTTTTATATATTTATTTTTAGATCAGTCAATTTATGATTAATTCGTAAATTATGTTGTTGTGGGGACACGAGCGATATACGAGGTTGGGCCCACAATGTGTGGGCTTACGTCCTCGGGAGAGCGAAGCTCTACCTTGGTTTTCACTATAATAGTCAAGTAATACAATTACAGTGAGATGATAACGATAATATGGGTGAAAACGGATTGAAAGACGATCAAATAGACTCAAAAAGGCCAAAGACAACGAAATGTCGCGAGACAGGGCTGTGGCAAGCTGGTCGCGAGATTCGGTTCAAACACTCGCGAGAAGTGGTCAGTCGCGAGGTTTGGTGCGTAATGTCGCGGCTCTGGCTATGGTTCAGCCTGATCGCGAGGTTTGGTGCGGTTCCACGCGAGAAGGGGCTGGCCGCGAGATTTGGTACGAAATCTCGCGAAAAGGGGGCTGCAGTGTTGGAATCTCGCGATTTCGAATGAAAGCCTTGCCTTGGGAGATGCGAAAAGGATCCGAATCCCTTCTTCATGCCTTGGGACTTCTATTTATAGGGAAATGGAGCCCAAAATACAAGCTTTGGCCCAAGAGTCCAATTTCATTAGGTTAAGCCCAAAGCACCCCAAATAATCTCCAATTAAATTGGAATAAATACCGCTCCGCAAGATAACGTCGGAAATGCATCTCGATCCAGAATTAGGCGGGAATGTAGATGAGAAAATACCGGAGGACCCCGTAAAATAATCCACTGCTTCCAGATAGCGAATACATAACCATATACTTCGTTGCACCTGATCGGTGCGCTCCCGGGTGGCAAATGACGAAAATACCCCTGGCCTCGTACGGGCTCGAAATAACACAGAATATCCCAAAACACTTACAGAGACTTAATATGGGGTCCGACGAGCTCGAATACCGAGAATACCACTTGAGAAAGTCATCCGATCAAAATACGAAAATACCGAAAATACCAATAGCCACGTCGGACGAGCCCCCGGGTAAGGATAAATATAAGAAAATATTCCCGGGTAATATCAGAACTGCATGGCGCTAGACCTTTCGGCGCTACTAGCCGGCTATTCCCAGGCTAAGGGAGACTCGTACGACTTCACCGGACCACGCTTCTGACAAGATTGTCGAAGGTTGTCGTCGCATGCGAGGAATATGGATGGCCCCAAACAGGGCCTGTAAAGTGTGGACCGATCGGTCCTGGCGCGCGGGAGAAGCTGGGCCCTACCTATCGGGATCAATCGAAATGAATGGCCAATCGGGCCACCTGGCCTGGATGGGCCACTCATTCATGTGGGCTGGATCTGGGCCCCCAAGTTTGGCTTATGTTACTTGGGCTCCTCTGATCAAGCTGGGCTCTGATCAGGTTCGAGGTACCGGGTTCCAGAGATCTCATCACTAGCCCCTTGGACTCTATCGCCACCATGGTGGTGATCGGGGTTCGATCATTAGATTGAGATCGTTTGTGGCATCAATGCCAGATCGTAGCAACGGAAAACTGTACCCGAACTGGTTGTAACGGCGTCTTCAGGGACCGATCCTGCACTTAGAAATTTTATGACGTGATTTTTCAAATTTGAAATTCATAGCAGCTGAGGGTAAAAGCATGATTCTAGGCTCTGTAATAGCTAACGTCTTCCGTATTCCAAAGGGGGGACAGACTGTCAGACTGCAGCCGCCTGCAGTAATGACGTGTCACCCTGTGATTGGGTAATACGTTGTATAAAGGTCGAGATTTTTGCCTTGTGCAACCATTATCACTCTTTGCGACAAATTGTTCCAGCCTTAGAACTCTCTGGTGATTTCGCTCAACCGTTTTCTAACTCCAATTTTCTCGTAAATTCTAAGGTAACCATCAATGGCACCTCGTAGGGCTAGGTATCCAGATGTATCTGCAATTGACCTCGAAGCATTTCGGGTCAAATTTTCAATTTCTGCCCATTATCCCATCTGGAGGGGGAAGGAGGATCCTTGCTTCCTTCCCGCCGAGATGAATGTTCTGGCTAACGCCATCCCCGTTAGCTATGCCTCCCTGAGGTCCGGCCTGCGATTCCCGCTTCACCCTTTCGTTGCGGCCGTACTTTGGGAGATTCACTGCCTGACTTTCGCTCTTTTTCCGGGCAGTTATGTTTATATAATCGTCTTTATTTTTTATTGCCACAAACAAAGGGTAGAGCCAACCCTCTGACATTTTTTTAACCTGTTCCTGGTGTGATCCCGTAGGAACAGGTTTATGCGCTAGTGAAGTAAAGCAAAACAATTTAACAAAACTCAATTCGAAGTAGAGGAAATATCATCGTTTTTCAAGGTACAACTAGATAGTTAAAGACAAAAACAAAATCAAAAGGGTTGACTCATACAGCGGACGATCGACGACCTCAATTCCAATGCCACCTAAGACTCCTGTCTTCCCCCTACAAAATCTGTAAAACGGTCATTGTCTTTTAAAAGAAACTTCTGTATAATATATTTAATTTGCTAGATTTTATCCATTTCCCTATTCCTCTTTTAGCTTACTTATTCTTTTATATTTTCCTTTCCTTTATATATTTTCTCTCCTTATCCTTTTCTGGTTTTCTACTGTGATTGGTTTTTACATGCCCAACGACATGTCTCGCCCAAACCAACCGTTAGCTGTTAGATGACTTGACGAGAATATATGCTTCCCTTCTCCGGTTAGGGACTCGAGCGCTACACCATTCCTATCTGGTTCCGTTCGGCTCTGTAGTACGCACAATTCTGTTCTGAAGAACCCTTGTGTTCCTTCCTCGGACATATCCTACCTATGGTTGACTGTGCTCATGAACACGATGCCGGGTTTGGTGTTCTCACCTCGCCCCGAGATTTCCGTTTTTAGTTCACGCTCCCTTCGATTTTATTTAGTATTCGTTTAAGCTCCTAACTGTGAACCTTCTTTTAATTTACTATGTTTGCTCCACTTACCTGGTCGTCCTATCGCCTGGTGCTTCCTTGCTCCCTACTCTCTGCATATACGTATTAGCATGTTATACCGTTGTGTGACCCTATGACTTACTCTCGGTAGTTAATCGAATTATGCGGCAATTGGCGACCTTACCCCAGGATTCGCGATGAATTACACTATGGTCCAAAATTTACGGCCAAATCGGGTGTTGCTCTGCATATTGGCGAGAAGTTGCATTTCGCTCCTTAATCTCCGCGATAATTTGCATAAAGATTCATTTTCGCGATAATTGCACAACAGTCCTCGAATCCGCTACAATTTGCAAGTAAGCCCTTGAATTTCGCGATAATCTGCAACTCAGTCCATTTCCGACAATTTTGCAAACGGCTCCCGGAATCGCGATAATTTGCTTCTTGGTCCTGAATCCGCGATAATATAGCAAGCAGCCCCCTGAATCCGCGATAATTCCCTCTTTACTTCAATTTCCGCGATAATTGCAAGCAGATCCCAATTTCCGCGATAATTTCGATTCTCTCGAATTTTCTCACGTTTTTTGTGCCAAATGACCCTTCTTTTTCCATCCCACTCCTATTTATAGGCTTCTTAACTTGTCTAAATGACCCTTTAATCCCTCCTTCTAAAATTCCCTCTTCTTATGTTAAATTACTAAATTACCCCTCATTTCATGTTTTTAACAAGAATTTATGCGAGTCTAACCTGTCCGAATTTCGTTTGTGCCACCTTTCTGGGACGTTACAGGAAGGAGGTTGTTAGGGGGTCGCAGGTTGTATTACATAGCAACCCGAACAAAGGATTGTATTATCGTAGACAAGGAAGATTCCCTTCATGAATGGTAATCTTGCTACGTCTGGATAGACATCCCGAGGGAGGACCTGCTGAAAGTTACCTTCCTAACCACCCACCCTGACATCGGGAAGTTGGACCGAAGCCGGTTCAATCCATCCCGCCAGGATATTGCCAACACCTTGGCAATGCTTCCTCCTCCCGAAAGGCGTCTGAAACGGATAGACATCCTTCGGGAGAAGAAGCTGTTAGAGATCGGGGTAGCAGGAAGAACTGGAGTCCCGGCCCCGAAGGGTATCTTTTCTAGCTCCGACTCAACGGAGTCAGAGGAATCGTGATATTGCCCGAGGTTATTTATGTAATTTTGTTAACCTCGGGGCTCGTCCGACGTGGCTATGTGATATTTTCAGTATTTTTATATGTTTATCGCGAGGCGTATTCCAAGGGTATTTTCGTAATTCAGGCATGCTGGACCCCATATAAGGCTTCTGTAAGTGTTTTGAGATGTTTTGGGTCATTTCGGCCGCGTACGGGGCCAGGGGTATTTTCGTCATTTTTCACCCGGGAGTGCACCGGTTAGGTGCAATGATGTTATATGGCTGTGTATTCGCTATCTAAAGGCAAAGGACCAATATACGAAGTTCTCGGGAAATTTCTGATCGTATTCCCGACTAATATCTTGTCCGAAGTGGTTCCCGAAGCTTCGTCATCAACATGGTATTTATTATATTGTAATTTGGAATATTTAATTATTTTGGGCTTAGTGGAGTAATAGGCTTATGGGCTCAAGTAAGTGGAGTTGGGCTGGATTTCTCTATAAATACAAGGTCCGGTGCACTTGGACAGGATTCGGACTTTTATCACGCTTAGCAAGGCAAAACCTGACTCCAGACTCGCGACCAAACCCTCCCAGCCGCGACTAGACTCACCTAGTCGCGACCAGCCTTTATCCGCGACCAAACAGCACCAGTCGCGACCAGTGACTAGTTCAACCAGTCGCGACCAGTGGTCCTCTCGCGCCCAACCGCGTTGGTCGCGACCAACCTGTCTGCACTGTTCACTCGCGTCCAGTGGAACGCGATTGTAGATTTGATCGTTTTTCGAGCCGTTTTCGCCCGTATTATCATTATCATCTCATTGTAATTGTATTCTCCGAATATTATAGTGGAAACCAAGGTAGAGCTTTGCTCTCCCGAGGACATAAGCCCACACATTGTGGGCCCAACCTTGTATATCGCTCGTGTCCCACAAACAATCTAATTTCGAGTAAATTATAAATTGACTGATCTAAAAATAAATACCCAAAATATTTTTTGACTAGATCAGTTTGGCGCCGTCCGTGGGGACTCGAGATTTTTATCCCATTGAGAGCTTTATTGCTGAGTTCGGATTTCTGTTATCATGACTACTCGGAATTCTAATGGAGATACTTTTGACGAAGAATTTGAGGCGGATCCTATTCCTCAAATTAATGATGATTTTGATGTGTTACCGGGGGCTCGGTCGTCAGTTCTGGAAGAGCCCCCTGCTCAAAATGTGACTATTCGGCCCTCCCGGAGCGGGTTTTCATCCGGGGGGAACCAAGTTTTTATCCTCTATCACGCGAATGCCTGTCCAAATGTTATGAATTCGCACGAGTTGGCCGAGTCGCGGTCCGTAACACCGCCCACCTGCCGCCACCTGCACGCTCTAGATCTGCTGATCAGACAGAACCCAATGAGGATTTGGAGGAGCGAATGCGTACTTTAATCGCCCAATTAGAGCAAGTGGAGGCTCAAAGGAGAGCCCGAAGGAACAATGCCACCCCGGAACTTGTTAATAATGTGGCCTCATAGGATGATATTGATCGTGTTCCGGAACCACGAGCAAATGCCGCAGCAATCGAAGAGCAAAGCAACACTTTGCAAAAGATCGGAGAATTGATAGAATCAAAATTTAAGGAGATGAGCGGGAAGTTGGAGCAAAGCGAGGCTAGGATGAACCAGTTGGAGGCCAATCTGACTCTTGGCCAGGAAAGGAGACGAGTGTACGGGGAGCACACCCGGGATACTCATCAGACCTCAGCTTACGAGGGAGACTACTTTGAGAATGAGAGGGTTAATGAGCCCATCGGTAATCGAGGAAAGGCGTCACCATCTTTGGAAGTTTTGCAAAGTCCATGGAATACTTCGAATGCCCTATCTCCTTTTTCCATGGCAATTATCGGAGCCACTCGCTCCGAATTTATTGAAATGCCTAGGGATCTTCCACAGTATCGCGGGTCGACTGACCCGCTTGCTCATACGTCGAATTTGGAGATTCATGTGAGTTTGATGAATTTCAGTGATGCAGCTATGTGTTTCGTCTTTGCCGCTTCTCTTAAAGAATCAGCCCTCCGATGGTTTAACCGGTTGCCGAAACCTTCGATCGTTTCTTATCAGGATTTCAAGGATCAATTCTATTCGGCTTTCGCACCTTTTAACACGCCGATAAAATCTATTACTTCTTTGACCGTGTTGCGGTATGACTCTACGGAAAGATTGTTGGGTTTTATTACCCGCTTCGAGGCCGAGTGTAGGAAGATACCTCGGATCACTGATAGTGAGAAGGTTGGGGTGCTGCAGCTTATTCTAGCTGGGCACCCGTTATGTAATTCTTTGAATAGGGATCCCCCAGAAAGTATGGAGGATTTGGCTTTGAGATGCACACAATATATCCGAGAAGATGAAGGTTTGCGAGACCATGGAGTAATCGAAGTGCGAGCATATGTCTCCCACAATATTGTTGCAAGTCGCGGGCCAGACAAGATTGTCCCGCACACAAAACCGAAGTTGAGAGCATTTCCCACATACAATTATGAGCAGATTTTTGCAATTATCGAGCAAAAGAAGGCAGGTTCACTTCGTTATCCTTCTCCTTTGCATGAACCAACACCGGAGACTTACGAGTTCCAAGTATTTGTCGCTTCCATCGGAGTTTTGGGCACGCAACCAATGATTGCCAGGAGTTAATGTCCGAGGTAGAAAGGTTGTTAGAGTTGGGTAAGCTTGATGAACTGATCAGTACTGTGGAGGCTCTACCCGAGTCTAAACTGGGAAAAATCGATATAAGTATTCCGGAGGGGACGGCACCCAAACCCCCAAGGGCCGACGCACCACGGCCAAATGAAAGAGGACGTGGATACGGAGGGCAACGTGGCCAACGTCAAGGGGGTGGCCAGAGAGGATTCTTCAATGGTGGCAGACAGAACCAGAGAGGAGGAAGAAGAGGAAACAACTACCGTGGTCGCGGCAGGCATCAGCCGCAAAGAAATCAGCAGGGGTACGGATATGAGGCTTACCCACCAGCCCCCGCGAATCAGCAAGCATTGCCTCCTCCTCCGGTTGGCCCCAACCAGGGTCAACCTATTTTGAATGTCGAAAATGCCCAACCGAGATGGGGAAACTTGGGCCCCAACATTATGACTATCGCCGGGGGAAAGAGTGTCGGCGATTCGAACCGTGCCCGCAAACGTTCTTATAAGGCATAACATCAAAAGGGGCGTTTTATGGAAGTGAACATGGTCCAGTTGACAGATTTGGACAAGATGACAATCTCTTTCGGACCGGAGGATTTATCTGGGGTCTTCTCCCCACAAGACGATGCGTTAGTCGTCTCTCCTATTATTGCTAATCATCCTGTCTCACGAGTGTTGGTGGACACCGGAGCTGCTACCAATATTTTGACTCTTGCAGCTTTTGAACAGATGGCACTAAAAGGAACCACCCAACTCCAACCTATGCACACAAAACTAGTTGGTTTTAATAATAGCGTTGTTGCGGCTGAGGGATCTGTTTTTCTGCCTGTGACTTTGGGCGATCCCGAAATATCAAGAACTTTGATGGTGGAGTTTGTGGTGGTGGATCTCCCTATACTCCCATATAACGCAATCCTGGGGAGGAGTTGTTTAAACTTATTCGGAGCTGTGGTGTCTCAACCGCATTTGATGATGAAGTTCCCAACACAATTAGGGGTTGGGAAGATGAAGGGAGATCAGGAGCTGGCGCGATCATGTTATAATGTGATGTGTAGGAGTGGTATGGATGGATTGAAAGCAAAGTCACATGTTTGTATGGTGGAATTCTCGTCTGATGAATTTATTGAAACAAATGACGGACCCTCTCTTAGGAAGTTTAAAGAGAACGACATGAAGATGGAGCCCTTGGGAATCAAGACAGTGCCTTTATTTCCCGGCAATCTTGAAAAGACAGTGACAATCGGTTCCGAGTTGTCACCAGAGGTTGAGAAGGAGGTAATTTATTTTTTGCAAAATAATGTAGATGTTTTTGCTTGGTCTTATCAGGATTATGTGGGGGTTGATCCCCAAGCCTGTTCTCATAGACTCAATGTAAACCCATATGTGCGACAAGTTCATCAGAAGAAGAGGAAGTTTTCCCCTGAGAAAGAGAGGGCGATTGATGAGGAGGTGGAAAGTTTGCTGCAGGAAGGATTCATAGAGCCTGTTAGATACACGGATTGGGTCGCGAATCCAGTGGTGGTCCCAAAGACGAGTGGTGGCTGGAGAGTTTCCATCGATTTTACTGATTTAAATAAAGCATGCCCGAAGGATCCGTATCCGCTGCCGGCCATTGACATGATGGTGGATGCGGCCTGTGGCTTTGAATTGCTTAGTATGTTAGATGTCTTTAAGGGATATAACCAAATTTTCATGCATTGTGAGGACAAGTTGTTTACATCATTTATGACAAACAAAGGCATTTTTTGTTATAGAGTTGATATTACCCGGAAATATTCTCTTGTGTTTGTTCTCACCCGGGAGCTCGTCTAGCGTGATTATCAGTATTTACGGTATTTTCGGTATTCTCGGTATTTTCGGTATTTTCGTAATTCTGATTTGCCAAGCGACATATAAGGCCTCGGTGAGCATTTTGAAGTATTTCAGGCCATTTCGGACCCGGACAAAGCCAGGGGTATTTTCGTCATTTGCCACCGAGGGCGCACCGAACAAGTACAATAAGTTCGTCCGGCATCGAGTTCATTATTTAAAAGCAAAGGGTCGACATACGAANAACCAAATTTTCATGCATTGTGATGACAAGTTGTTTACTTCATTTATGACAAACAAAGACATTTTTTGTTATAGAGTTAAGCCATTTGGGTTGAAAAATGTTGGGGCCACCAATCAACGTTTAATGAATTCTATGTTCAAAGATATGATCGGAAAGTCTTTGGAGGTTTATATCGACGATATATTAATAAAGAGTAAACATGGGGATAATCACATCCAGTATTTGAATGATTGTTTTGGGGTGCTGAGAAAGTATAGAATGAAATTGAATCCGCTCAAGTGTGCTTTTTGTGTGAAAGGAGGCAAATTCCTCGGCTTTATGGTATCTGAAAGAGGAATTGAGATGAATCCGGATAAGATAACAGCTATCCAAGAAATGACCCCTCCGACGACTGTTAGGGAAGTTCAAAGGCTAACTGGGAGGTTAGCCTCATTAAATCGCTTCATCTCGCGATCTGCTGAGAGAAGTTTGCCGTTTTTTAAGGTTTTGCGTATAACGAATCTTTTGTATTGGGACGACGAATGTAGCAGAGCTTTTGAGAGTTTGAAAGACTATCTGAGTAAACCACCGTTTATGTCTCCTCCATCTCCAGGAGAACCGTTGGGTTTATATTTGTCAGTGACAAAAGAGGCAGTGAGCGCCGCGTTGGTCAGACTTAGCGACAAAGAGCACAGACCGATATATTATGTGATCAAGAAATTGCAGGGAGAGGAATCCCGATATACTGATTTAGAGAAGTTCGTATTAGCCCTGATTGTCGCCTCAAGGAAATTGAGGCACTATTTTCAAGGACATCATATTGCAGTCTTGACATATCAGCCTATCCGAACCGTGTTATCAAAGATTGATGCCTCTGGTAGGCTAGCAAAGTGGAATATCGAATTGGGCCAGTATCAGATAGAGTATATCTCCAGGCGAGCATTAAAGGAGCAAGTATTAGTGGATTTCATAGCAGAGATGACTCGGTCGGAGGAATTGGGTATTCAGGAGTATTGGGACGCCTTTGTGGATGGATCGGTATCTGCCGGGCGAGCCGGTATTGGTGCCTACTTTAAAGATAGGAAATCTGGTGAAGAACATGAGTATGCTGTAAAGTTGCGCTTCCCTGCAACTAACAACGTCGCCGAGTATGAAGCCTTGATATTTGGTGTTAACTTGGCAGTGGAAATTGGAATCGTTCGTTTGCATGCTCATTTTGATTCGCAGTTAGTGGTGAACCAATTTGCGGATACCTACTCCACCAAGGGGAACCATTTGTCCAGGTATTTAGAAAAGCTCAAAGAGGCGGATAAGAATGTTAAGATGTTTAAGCTTACATATATCCCGAGGGAGGAAAACACGCGTGCAGACGGTCTTGCAAAGGCGGCGACTATTTTAGAACTCTCGGATGAGTCAAGGATAACAACAATGATCCACTACCAGCCCTCTGTCATTCCATTGGAGAAACAGACGGCCGAGGTGGCTAATTTGGAACTTTCGAATGAGACATGGTTTTTATTGGATGCCATAACCGACGAGCCATCATGGAAGGATGCTATTGTGAATTATCTAATCAAGAGAGAATTGCCTACCGCCGAAGGCGAGGCCCGAAGAACTATGCAAAGAGCTACAAATTTTGTCTATGTGGATGATAAGTTGTATAAGAAGAATTTCGGAGGCCCATATCTTCGATGTTTGTCCCCAGTACAGGCAAAGGCCGTTATAGAAGAAGTCCACGCTGGGGACTGTGGTGATCATTCAGCAGGTCGATCCTTAGCAAATAAAGTTAAGAGGGCCGGTTATTTTTTGCCAACGCTGGTCAAAGATTGTGTGAATTTTGTTCGGGCTTGTTCCGCTTGTCAGTTCCACTCAAACGTGCATCATGTACCGAGAGCTAATATGAAACCTTCACCGACAACATGCCCTTTCGATATGTGGGGCATCGATATTTTGGGGCCGTTTCCAAAAGCACCTAGCCAAAAGAAGTTCTGCATCGTGGCAGTGGAACATTTCTCCAAATGGATAGAGGTTGAAGCTGTATCGCGCGTTCGGGAACAGGAAGTTATCAGTTTCCTTTGGAGGTACATCGTGTGTCGATTCGGAATTCCCAGGATTTAGGTATCAGATAACGGAACGCAATTTGCCGGAAAGAGGGTTAATGAATGGTGTGAGAGTTATAGAATTGAACAGCGGTTTACCTCCGTGGCACACCCAGAAACAAACGGGCTTACAGAGGTTATCAATCGTATTATCCTGCAACACCTGAAAACACGAATAGATGAATCCAAAGGCTCTTGGGTGGATGAATTGCATAATGTGATGTGGGCATATCGGACATCACCGAGGTCCACTACCCGATTCAGCCCCTTCTCTTTAGTATATGGCTTTGAGGCCGTGTCTCCGGTAGAACTGACTATTTTATCATAAAGAGTTATCGCTTATGACGAGGTGTTGAACGAGGATATGAGAAAGTTGAACCTTCACTGTATTGACGATATCCGTGATAGAGCCGCAATACGAATGGAGGTATGTAAAAGGCGGATGGCTAAAAAGCACGACAAAGGCGTTCGACCTATGTTGTTAAAAGTTGGAGACTTGATTCTTAAGAAATTGGAATTCCCGAAGCATGTTGGGAAGTTGGATCGAAAGTGGGAAGGACCGTACAGAGTAACGGCCGTAGTGAAGGAAGGAACGTACAAAATCGCAAATATGAGATGGGAGGAGCTGCCACGGACTTCGCATATTTCAAATTTGCGCAAGTATTATGTATAGACGTGACTCATCGATCTTATTGAAAATAAAAATATCCCCTCTTTTTGTGGTCATATTATAATTTTTTAAGTATCTTTTTTGACGACATGAATTCAATCGACTAGGGGACTGGTAAGGTAGGAGTAGGTCCATCGCGTTTTAGTACGAAGGAGGATGGAATAAATTAAATAAGTTAGATTAGAAACGCAATGTACCACCTATCTTATCGTCGATCATTTTCAAACTCGTCAAATTAAATACTGTGTCAAAATATTTTGAACGTGATGAGTCTTCCTGTCCGCGGCAGAACCGTCTATACATAATGACTGTTGGAAAATGTTAAGAGGCCTATTTGTTGTGATGTATATTTCCATGGCAAATCAGGGTGCAAGTATATACCTGACTCCTCCATGACACGCCGACGAGGGTCGCGCCCTCGCCGGAGGTTGGTCCATTTCCGCGTGGCACCGTCTTATGGACGGGATAAATGACACCGTTTTATGAACGGGTCGAGAGTGCGATGGCACCGACTTATGGACGGGCCGAATGACACCGTTTTATGAACGGGTCGAGAGTACGATGGCACCGTCTAATGG
Organism: Utricularia reniformis; assembly: GCA_009725065.1. NCBI lineage: Eukaryota > Viridiplantae > Streptophyta > Magnoliopsida > Lamiales > Lentibulariaceae > Utricularia > Utricularia reniformis. Next base: position 53,970 of record RWGZ01000044.1, read on the forward strand.
ACGGGCCGAATGACACCGTTTTATGAACGGGTCGAGAATGTGATTTCCCCGGGTGCAAGTATATACCGGCGGCGAGAATGTGATGGCCCCTGGTGCAAGTATATACCGGTGGCGAGAGTGTGATGGTCCCGGGTGCAAGTATATACCGGTGGCGAGAATGTGATGGCCCTGGGTGCAAGTATATACCGGCGGCGAGAATGTGATGGCCCCGGATGCAAGTATATACCGGTGGCGAGAGTATGATTGCCCGGGTACAAGTATATACCGGTGGCGAGAATGTGATGGCCCCGGGTGCAACTATATACCGGCGGCGAGAGTGTGATGGCCCTGGGTGCAAGTATATACCGGGCGTAAGCATATACACGTAGCGAAGATATATTTGTAAAGGCAGAGCGGTGGACTCATTTTAGGTATCTATTCATCTTAAATAGGCATTCGCCTTAGAGTTATCGCCGACTTATTCAAGCCTCGCTACACTGGGGACTCTTACACATTACTACTCTTATTATATGCGTTATTATTGAGCCTTCCTACTTGAGATTCAGGCAGATTCTTATTATCTTGGAAATATATTTCTTGATTTGAATCATTCGGAGCTATATATTCCTTGAAGAATGTTGCGATAAATTAAGTTGAAAAGAAGAGAAGACGGATTATTCAAAGTTATGTGATTATTGAATTACAGTGAGAAATTGAGAGGAATTCCCTGAAGAATGTTGCGATAAATTAAGCTCTAAAGAAGAGAAGACGGATTATTCAGAGTTATGTGATTATTGAATTACAGTGAGAAATTGAGAGGAATTCAATATCAAATTTTATATACACATAGGGGGTACAAGATGCGGAGAGCACAAAAAATAAGAAAACACATGTGGAAGTTGATATTACCCGGGTATATTCTCTTGTACTTATCCATACCCGGGGACTCGTCCGACGCAGTTATTGGTATTTTCGGTATTTTTATCGGATGACATTCTCAAGGGGTATTCTCACAATTCTGGCCCGCTAGGCCCCGTATAAAGTCTCTGTAAGCATTTTGAGATGTTTCGGGTCATTTCGGCACCGGACGGGGCCAGGTGTATTTTCATAATTTGCCACCCAGGAGCGCACCGGTCAGTTGCAATGATGTTATGTGGCCGCGTAATTGGTATATGGAAGCAGTGGATTATTTTACGGGGTCCTCCGGTATTTTCTCATCGATATTCCCACCTAATTCTGGATCGAGACGCATTTCCGAAGTTCTATTGCGTAATGGTATTTGTTTTAATTTAATTGGATATTATTTAAGGTGTCTTGGGCTTAGTCTAATGAAATTGGGCTCTTGGGCCTAAACTTGTGTTTTGGGCTACATTTCTCTATAAATAGGGGTCCTAAGGCATTGAGAAGGGATTCGGATCCTTTTCGCATCTCCCAAGGCAAGATTTTCGCCCAAAATCGCGAGACTTCGATTTTTCAGCTACTGTTCGCGACAACTCGCACGAGTTCGCGTGACCACCCTCATCTGGTTACTATTCGCGAGAACTCGTACCAGTTCGCGTGACTACCCTCATCTGGGTCACTATTCGCGACAACTCGCACGAGTTCGCGCGGCCACCCTCATCGTACAGTGCTGGCTGCGCTCATCGTAAAGTGCCGGCTGCGCTCATCGTACAGTGTTCTCTACGCTCATCGTACAGTGCCGGCTACGCTCATCGTAGAGTGCCGGTTGCGCTACTAGTACAGTATTTTCTGCAAGTTGTCAACCACAACTCGTTGCTGCCAGTTTTCCGAGCCCGATTGATTGTTTTCGATCATTTCACGAGCCGTTTTCACCCGTATTATTGCTATCATATCATTGTAATTGTACTCGACGAATATTATAGTGAAAACCAAGGTAGAGCTTGGCTCTCCCGAGGACGTAAGCTCACACATTGTGGGCCCAACCTCGTATATCGCTCGTGTCCCCACAACAAGCTAATTTCGAATTAATTATAAATTGACTGATATAAAAATAAATGCCCAAAATATTTTTAGACTAGATGAGAAGTTTATTTCTTCTTCTTCTTGGAGCCAGAACCTTCACCGGGTTCGCTAGGGCGCTTTCTTAACAGCTTAATAGTCGAGAAGGGAGGATCAGTCTCTTTTTCTTTAGTTCCCGCAACGGTCAACTTCTCAGGAATAAAGCTTGCCATCTCGACCTCATGGCGCTCCCGAGCTCCTGTCACACTAGCAGGAACATATAATGGAGGGTCACGTTGACCTATCACCTCCTCGTCTTTAAGAAGATCTCCCACGAGGGGACCCACCGGTTCCAGGAATAATGCGGCCAACCTCCGAAATGCGTCCGCCGATTGACCCTCCTCGGTTATTTTGATGTCCTCTGAATATAGCTGCTGGTGCAAGTCCTCCTCCAAGTTGAATTGGAGTGCCCCGAACGGATCCGCCGAGCAATCTAATTTATCCTCCTCATCCACAGGCTCGAACTTACCGGATAGATTGGGATCAAGTCTTCCCCTCTCATCAGAAGTTAGGGATATGCTCAGGATTCTTTGTGTCTGGGCACATCCTCTAAAGAAATATGGAGCAGACGAGGTCGCATTAGCTAGGGCCGCCAGGTTTCGTAAAGTCGGGGAGTGCACTGTATACTCCCAAATTAGTTTCCGGAAGCAATCGTTGACCTGGGACGGCAACATAGCGGCTCGATATGAGTGACAACCGGCGGACGCAGGATCCGATCAGAAGGACCCGACTTGTATAGAACACAATCGGAATGGAGGTGGTAGTCTTCCACGAGAGATTTCCACTTCCGATCATGCATGGTATATGGCTTATCAAAGGATTTCAAGGCCTTGACAGCAGAACTATCTGGACCTACGGTGTTCTCAAGATGTATGATCCGTTCGAAGAAGTGTGGATAAGGGTTCGTAATGGGGGAGCGAAAGGGTGAAAGACTTGAATCGGAGCTCCCCGAGCCAGATGAGGAGTCCGAGGAATGGGATGACGAGGCATCGGAGTCGGAGGACATGATGTGAAGTTCTCAAAATTACGATTTTTCATATTTTTATAATTTTTTCCTGATTTTATTAAGTGTCTCGCGAGTTTTCGTACCAAAAGTCGCGAAAGTCACTGTGCAGCCTACGTAGTCGCGAGTTTTCGTTCAAGTGTTAAGTTCACTGTGTCACTGTCCAGCCGCGAGAATTCGTTCGTAAAGTCGAGAGTGTACTGTGCAATGCAAGTAGTCGCGTGAAATCGTTCAAAAGTCGCGAATGTATTGTTGTATGAGGGTAATCGCGAGAAATCGTTCAAAAAGTCGCGAGAAGTTTGAGTTAACGCGAATAAGTACTGTAACAGGGGGGGATCCGGTATTTATAGGGTCGGACGTCCGTGTCGGGAAAAATCCCAAGATTTTTGCCCGAGCATCACACCTAGAACATGTGGAACCATGTAAAAAATGAGCCAAATCATATTCATACAAATGATCTTTTAAATTTGGTAAAACCAAGTGAATTCAAACTAAACAAACGCAAATATCACAAATACATGTTGTATATACAAAAAGATTAAATTCAAAAACGGAATGATCCTGCAAGTCATTACAACGTGACTTCATGCCAAAAGCATTTAAACTATAGTTCAATCACATAAATAATGGTATAACGAAGTTATTCTTTGTTCTAACGTCATGTTTTCATTTTTTAAGAACATCAATTCAAGTTAAATTGAAATCAAAATCATCACACATAGAACATGTGGGAACTATGTGAAAAATGAGCCAAATCATATTCATACAAATGATATTGTAAATTTGGTAAAACCAAGTGTATTCATTCTAAACAAACGCTAATATCACGAATACATGTTGTATATACAAAAAAATTAAGTTCGAATAACAGAATGATCGTGCAAGTCATAACAACGTGACTTCATGCCAAAAGCATTTAAACTATAGTTCAATCACATAAATCATGGCATAACCAAGTTATTCTTTGTTCTATCAACATGTTTTCATGTTTTAAGAACATCAATTCAAGTTAATTGAAATCAAAATCATCACACCTAGAACATGTGGAACTTCATGAGAAATGAGCCAAATCATATTCATACAAATGACATTGTAAATTTGGTAAAACCAAGTGTATTCAAACTAAACAAACGCTAACATCACGAATACGTGTTGTATATACAAAAAAATTAAGTTCGAAAACGGAATGATCGTGCAAGTCATAACAACGTGACTTCATGCCAAAAGCATTTAAATTATCGTTCAATCACATAAATCATGGTATAACCAAGTTATTCTTTGTTCTAACAACATGTTTTCATGTTTTAACAACATCAATTCAAGTTTAATGGAAATGAAAATCATCACACCTAGAACATGTGGAACTATGTACATGATGAGCCAAATCATATTCATACAAATGACATTGTATATTTGGTAAAACAAAGTGTATACAAACTAAACAAACGCTAACATCACGAAAACATGTTGTATCTATAAAAAAATTAAGTTCGATAACTGAATGATCGTGCAAGTCATAACAACGTAACTTCATGCCAAAAGCGTTTAAACTATAGATCAATCACATAAATCATGGGATAACCAAGTTATTCTTTGTTATAACAACATGTTTTCATGATTTACAACATCAATTCAAGTTTAATTGAAATCAAAATCATCACACCTATTGATATTGCCAGGGTATATTCACTTGTATTTATCCATACCCGGGGACTCGTCCGACGCGGTTATTGGTATTTTCGGTATTTTCATATTTTTATCGGATGACATTCTCAAGTGGTATTCTCACAAATCTGGCCCGCCGGGCCCCATATAAAGTCTCTGTAAGCATTTTGAGATGTTTCGGGTCATTTCGGCCCCGGACGGGGCCAGGTGTATTTTCGTAATTTTCCACCCGGGAGCACACCGGTCAGGTGCAATGATGTTATGTGGCCGCGTATTCGCTATCTGGAAGCAGTGGATTATTTTACGAGGTCCTCCGGTATTTTCTCATCGATATTCCCGCCTAATTCTAGACCGAGACGCATTTCCGAAGTTCTGTTGCGTAATGACATTTCTTCTAATTTAATTGAATATTATTTAGGTGACTTGGGCTTAATCTAATGAAATTGGGTTCTTTGGCCTAAACTTGTCTATTGGACTACATTTCTCTATAAATAGGAGTCCTAAGGCATTGAGAAAGGATTCAAACCCCTTTTCGCATCTCTTAAGGCAAGACTTTCGCTCCAAATCGCGAGCGAGACTTCGTATTTCAGTCACTATTCGCGAGAACTCGCACCTAAACTCGCGACCACCCTCATCTGGGTCACTATTCGCGAGAACTCGTACCAGTCCTCCGGTATTTTCTCATCGATATTCCCGCCTAATTCTAGACCGAGACGCATTTCCGAAGTTCTGTTGCGTAATGACATTTCTTCTAATTTAATTGGATATTATTTAGGTGACTTGGGCTTAATCTAATGAAATTGGGTTCTTTGGCCTAAACTTGTTTATTGGACTACATTTCTCTATAAATAGGAGTCATAAGGCATTGAGAAAGGATTCAGACCCTTTTTCGCATCTCTTAAGGCAAGACTTTCGCTCCATATCGCGAGACTTCGTATTTCAGTCACTATTCGCGAGAACTCGCACCAAAACTCGCACCCTCATCTGGGTCACTATTCGCGAGAACTCGTACCAGTTAGCGCGGCCACCCTCATCTGGTCACTATTCGCGAGAACTCGTACCAGTTCGCGCGGCCACCCTCACCTGGTTACTATTCGCGAGAACTCGCATCTGCTGTTACTATTCACGAGTTCCTGATCGTACAGTGTTCTCTGCACTGATTGTACAGTGCCGGCTGCGCTGCTAGTACAATATTTTCTGCAAGTTATCAACCACAACTCGCGACTGTCAGCTTTCCGAGCCCGACTGAGTGTTTTTGATCATTTCACGAGCCGTTATCGCCCGTATTATCATTATCATCTCATTGTAATTGTATTCTCCGAATATTATAGTGGAAACCAAGGTAGAGCTTTGCTCACCCGAGGACGTAAGCCCACACATTGTGGGCCCAACCTCGTATATCGCTCGTGTCCCACAAACAATCTAATTTCGAGTAAATTATAAATTGACTGATCTAAAAATAAATACCCAAAATATTTTTAGACTAGATCAGTTTGGCGCCGTCCGTGGGGACCGAGATCTTTTATCCCATTGAGAGCTTTATTGCTGAGTTTGGATTTCTACTATCATGACTACTCGGAATTCTAATGAAGATACTTTTGACGAAGAATTTGAGGCGGATCCTATTCCTCAAATTAATGATGATTTTGCTGTATTACCGGGGGCTCGGTCGTCAGTTCTGGAGGAGCCCACAGCTCAAAATGTGACTATTCGGCCCTCCCGCAGTGGGCTTTCATCCGGGGTTTAACCAAGTTTTTATCCTCGATCACGCGAATGTCTGTCCAAATGTTATGAATTCGCAGTAGTTGGCCGAGTTGCAGTCCGTAACACCGCCCACCTGCCGCCACCTGTACGCTCTAGATCTGCTGATCAGACAGAACCCGATGAGGATTTGGAAGAGCGAAGGCGTACTTTAATCGCCCAATTAGTGCAAGTGGAGGCTCAAAGGAGAGCCAGAAGGAACAATGCCACCCCGGAACCTGTTAATAATGTGGCCTCAGAGGATGATATTGATCGTGTTCCGGAATCACGAGCAAATACTGCAGCAATCGAAGAACAAATCAACACTTTGCAAAAGATCGGAGAATTGATAGAATCAAAATTTAAGGAGATGAGCGGGAAGTTGGAGCAAAGCGAGGCTATGATGAACCAGTTGGAGGCCAATCTGACTCTTGGCCAGGAAAGGAGACGAGTGTACGGGGAGCACACCCGGGATACTCATCAGACCTTAGCTTACGAGGGAGACTACTTTGAGAATGAGAGGGTTAATGAGCCCATCGGTAATCGAGGAAAGGCGTCACCATCTTTGGAAGTTTTGCAAAGTCCATGGAATACTTCGAATGCCCTATCTCCTTTTTCCATGGCAATTATCGGAGCCACTCGCTCCGAATTTATTGAAATGCCTAAGGATCTTCCACGGTATCGCGGGTCTACTGACCCGCATGCTCATACGTCGAATTCGGAAATCCATGTCAGTTTGATGAATTTCAGTGATGCGGCCATGTGTTTCGTCTTCGCCGCCTCCCTTAAAGAATCAGCCCTCCGATGGTTTAACCGGTTGCCGAAACGTTCGATCGTCTCTTATCAGGATTTTAAAGATCAATTCTATTCGGCTATCGTGCCTATTAATACGCCGATAAAATCTATTACTTATTTGACCGCGCTGCGGTATGACTCTTCGGAGAGATTGTTGTGTTTTATTACCCGTTTCGAGGCAGAGTGTAGGAAGATACCTCGGATCACTGTTAGTGAGAAGGTTGGGGTGCTGCAGCTTATTCTAGCTGGGCATCCGTTATGTAATTCTTTGAATAGGGATCCCCCGGAAAGTATGGAGGATTTGGCTTTGAGATGCACACATTACATCCGAGAAGATGAAGGTTTGCGAGATCACGGAGTGATTGAAGTACGGGCTTATGGGTCCCACAATATTGTTGCAAGTCACGGGCTGGACAAGGTNGAAATAAAAACAAGAAAGGTTAGTGTATATAATGAAAAGGATAAAGTTGCGAAGAAATCATCGTTGTAACGAACCTCCCCAATGGCGCGACGCATCGTCGCGGTTTGACTCATTAACCGACCGATGTCGGTAAACACTGTGTGGTCATCTCGACCACGAGGCGGCAACTCTGGGTTCCGCTCCAAATATGCCAGGGCCGGCCGGCTCGACACATTGTCGCACCTCGGAATTCGGAAGGTGAGCCCGTCCTTTATCAGTACAAAGCCGGCCCGGCGTCCCATATCGAGCCATTCCTTGACCGTTATCCTCGGGATGTCGTGTATACGGAAGGCATCGATAAAACTGGCGGTTAACCCGCTCTTTCTGTTGGGTTCCGCGATCTCGAAGACGGCGGGCTCCTCCGCCGGTCCTTTTCCCTTATCCGAGCGAGATGCTCGGCTAGTCACTCCCTCCGAGTAGACCTCTCGGCGTGTTTCCTCCACCACCGGATCCGTCAGCTGCTCCCCACTTATCTCGCCCTCTTCGTCGTCCCCGATGATATCCACTAAGTTTTCGGCGAAGTCGTACATGCCGTCATCGGGGGTGGGCTCTTCAACCGTATATCCTAATCGCCGAGACAACGGGATTAGGTCTTGGGGGCTCTCAATAATTGTTGCAGCCGGATCCTCTTCTATCGGCCCGAGATCGGCCAGCAGCAGGTTGTGGTGGTGGAGGAACGTCGCGTCCTATCTCCCCAGTTGGAGATGCCGCTCTTGCAAACTTGACGCCAACTCGGCCGCGGCAGTGCGGTTCCGAGTCCCCGGTGGCGCCTCAAAAAGAAGCTCATCATCCTCCGCAAGAAGATCGCGGAGGAAATTCAGCCGGTCCCCCTTCTTATTTTGATCCTGAGCGGGAGCCATTATCTTATCTGCAAAACACACAAGTTAAGTGAGAAACGTAAGTTTGAGCTTAGAATAAATTAAATTAGGTTCCTAAGCGTGGATCCTATCAAAAAAGAATTATTAATACACGGGTGAATACACGGACGAGGTACCTAGCAGTTCTCTACTAAAGTGGGGGGGGACCGGAAGGAGGTTGAAGGCAACCAAGATCGGAGCGTAAAGTAAGGTCTTCACGGTCCAGTCAGCGCCGTCAGACCTAGAGCAATCCAGGAACGCCTTCCTCAGGGTTCTCGGAAGGGACGCCCGGAATTTTGGGCCGTAGGCCTCAGGGAAAAATGGTTCCCCTTCAACGGGGAACCGCCAAGGAAGGCTCAAGGGAGACAACCTCGTCTCCCCCACCCCGCTGACGAAGAAAAAATGTTTCTTCCAGTCATGGTTGGAGTGGGGTGCGGAAAAAGGAAGTGGGCTCGTCTTGTGCCGCGGGCGGAAATATATACAACCCTGGGCACCAAAATTGACGGCCGCACCGATATAGAATATGCGGAAGAAAAGATCTATGGTTGGGGGGATACAATTCACCTCCATAAATATTATGAAGGCGAAGACAAGAGAAATGGAATTCGGAGTTAGTTGAAAAAAATGGATTTGTAGATGCGAGAGCAATTCTACAAGGAAAGGATGGAGAGGAAAGCGAAGGCCACATTCTAAATGTTCGAGAGAAACGGTATGGGTGGCAATCGGAGGCATCAAAAGGCGGTCGCTAGGATCAGGTTGGTATAGCACACAGTCGGAAGGGAAATAATATTGTTCAAGGATCGATCTCCACTTCCGAGAATGCATGCTATGAGGTTGGTTAAAGGATTTAAGAGCTTTAACCGCGGAATTTTGAGGACCGAGGGTGTTTTCAAGATGAGTTACCCTCTCGAAAAAATGAGAGTTTACGGTGGAAAGGCAGGGAGGAAACGGGGCTGAAAACGAATCGAAACTCCCCGGATTGGATGAGGAGTCCGAATGACTTGAAGATGAGGAAGCAGATCCCGAGGATTCGGTACGATCGGAAGACATTGGTAAATTTAAGTTCAAATTTATTTTTTGAAATTAATTTTACAATTTTTAAGTCCGAGTCGCGACAAGTCAATGTTTCGTCGCGACTACTACAGTACTCGCGAGTTATAGTCGCGAGTAGAACAGTCCTGGTTTAAGTTACGCACGTTTCGTCGCGACTTACGAGTTTGGTCGCGAGTGGTACAGTACGTTAGATTCGTCGCGAGTGGTACAGAGTTCTGGTTCTTTACCGCGGGATTCGTCGCGAGTAGCACAGTGTATTCGTCGCGAGAAGGCACGATTCGTCGCGAGAGTCCAGGAACGCGCGAGATAGAATGAATTGTGAGGAGCGAGCAGTGTATTTATAGGGGAGAATCCCGAGCCAAAATCCCGAAATTTTCACCCGAGCTCAGAATCTGACGTACTTAGTGTCAAAACGATCGTATCGACGAGAGAATTTCAACCGTGCTAAGCATTTCATCGGCGGGACCCCAGAACGATAATTGACTTTCGGGACGAGCTATTGATATATGGTTTACGACTCAGACTCTGAATCTGAAAACCAGGGGACTATTGATATTACCCGGGTGTATTCTCTTGTATTTATTCTCACCCGGGAGCTCGTCTAACGTGGTTATTGGTATTTTCGGTATTCTCGGTATTTCCGGTATCCTCATATTTTTATCGGATGGCATTCTCAAGTGGTATTCTCGTAATTCTGGCTTGCCGAGCGACATATAAAGCCTCTGTAAGCATTTTGAGGTATTTCGGGCCATTTCGGCCCCGGACGAATCCAGGGGTATTTTCGTCATTTGCCACCGGGAGTGCACCGAACAGGTGCAATAGGGTTGTATGGCTGCGAATTCGCTATCTAAAAGCGAAGGATCAATATACGAGGTTCTCGGGAATTTTCTGATCGTATTTCCGACTAACATCTTGTCCGGGTTGGTTCCCGAGGCTTCGAGATCAACATGGCATTTATTATATCATAATTAGGAATATTTAATCATTTTGGGCTAAGTGAGGTGAACTAGGCTTATGGGCCCAAAAGGGTGAATTTTGGGATGAATTCCTTTATAAATAGGAGTCACAAGGCATTGAGAAGGGGTTCGGACTTTTATCACGCTTCCCAAGGCAAAACCAGCTCTCCAGTCGCGACCAAACTCCTTACTCGCGACCAGTCCCTCCGAGTCGCGACCAAACAGCCTAGCCGCGACGAGTCCAGTGGCTCATTGAACCTAGCCGCGACGAGTCACCCTGACTCGCGTCCAGTCACACTAAACAGCCCAGCCGCGACGAGTCCTCCACTCGTCGCGAACAGTACCCGTCTCGCGCCCAGTCCACCTGCCTGCACTGTTCACTCGCGTCCAGTGCGACGCAACTGCAGTTTTAACCATTTTTCGATCTGTTTTCACCCATATTATCATTATCACTTCATTGTATTTGTACCACTTGATTATTATAGTGAAAACCAAGGTAGAGCTTCGCTCTCCCGAGGAAGTAAGCCCGCACATTGTGGGCCCAACCTCGTATATCGCTCGTGTCCCCACAACAACATAAATTACGAATTAATCATAAATTGACTGATCTAAAAATAAATATCCAAAACATTTTTAGACAAGATCACCCGCGAATCAGCAAGCATTACCTCCTCCTCCGGTTGACCCCAACCAAGGTCACCCTATTTTGAATGTTGAAAATACCCAACTAAGATGGGGTAACCTAGGCCCCAACATTATGACTATCGCGAGGGGAAAATGTGACGGCGATTCGAATCACGGCCGTAAACGTTCTTTTCAGGCACTACACCAACAGGGGCGATTCATGGAAGTTAACACGGTCCAGTTGACGGATTTGGACAAGATGACGATTTCTTTCGGACCTGAGGATTTATCTGGGGTTTTCTCACCACAAGATGATGCATTGGTTGTCTCCCCTATTATTGCGAATCATCCGGTTTCTCGAGTGTTAGTCGACACCGGGGCAGCTACAAACATACTGACTCTTGCGGCCTTTGAGCAGATGGCATTGAAAGGAACCACCAACTCCAGCCTGTGCACACAAAGTTAGTTGGTTTTAATAATAGCGTTGTTGCGGCTGAGGGATCTGTTTTTCTGCCGGTGACTTTGGGCGATCCCGAAATATCAAGAACTTTGATGGTGGAGTTTGTGGTGGTGGATCTCCCTATACTCCCTTATAATGCGATCATGGGGAGAAGTTGTTTAAACTTATTTGGAGCTGTGGTGTCTCAGCCACATTTGATGATGAAGTACCCAACACAATTAGGAGTTGGGAAGATGAAGGGAGATCAAGAGCTGGCGCGATCATGTTATAATGTGATGTGTAGAAGTGGTATGGATGGATCGAATGCCAAGTTACCTGTTTGTATGGTGGAATTCTCGTCTGATGAAGTTATTGACACAAACGACGGACCCTCTCTTAGGAAGTTTAAAGAGTACGATATGAAGATGGAGCCTTTGGGAATCAAAACAGTGCCTTTATTCCCCGGTAATCCTGAAAAGACAGTGACAATCGGTTCTGAGTTGTCACCAGAGGTTGAGAAGGAGTTCATCAGAAGAAGAGGAAGTTTTCCCCTGAGAAAGAAAGAGCGATTGATGAGGAGGTGGAAAGTTTGCTGCAGGCAGGATTCATAGAGCCTGTTAGATACACGGATTGGGTCGCGAATCCAGTGGTGGTCCCAAAGTTGAGTGGTGGTTGGAGAGTTTGCATTGATTTTACTGATTTGAATAAAGCATGCCCGAAGGATCCGTATCCGCTGCCGGCCATTGACATGATGGTGGATGCGGCATGTGGCTTTGAATTACTTAGTATGTTAGATGCCTATAAGGGATATAATCAAATTTTTATGCATTGTGAGGACAAGTTGTTTACTTCATTTATGACAAACAAATGCATTTTTTGCTATAGAGTTATGCCATTTGGGTTGAAAAATGATGGGGCCACCTATCAACGTTTAATGAATTCGATGTTCAAAGATATGATCGGAAAATCATTGGAGGTTTACATCGATGATATATTGATAAAGAGTAAACACGGAGATAACCACATCCAGTATTTGAATGATTGTTTTGGGGTACTCAGAAAGTATAGAATGAAACTGAATCCGCTTAAATGTGCATTTTGTGTGAAAAGAGGCAAATTTCTCGGTTTTATGGTATCTGAGAGAGGAATTGAGATGAATCCTGACAAGATAACGGCTATTCAAGAAATGACCCCTCCGACGATTGTTAAGGAAGTTCAAAGGCTAACTGGGAGATTAGCCTCTTTGAATCGCTTCATTTCGCGATCTGCAGAGAGAAGTTTGCCGTTTTTTAAGGTTTTACATAAGACGAATCTTTTATATTGGGATGACGAATGTAGCAGGGCTTTTGAGAGTTTGAAAGATTATCTAAGTAAACCACCGTTTTTGTCACCCCCTTCACCGGGGGAACCGTTGGGTTTATATTTGTCAGTGACAAAAGAGGCAGTGAGTGCTGCATTGCTCATACTTAGCGACATGGAACATAGACCGATATATTATGTGAGCAGGAAATTGCAGGGAGCAGAGTCCCGATATACTGAAGATCTAGAGAAGTTTGTATTAGCTCTGATTGTCGCCTCAAGGAAATTGAGACACTATTTCAAGGACATCATATTGCAGTCTTGACAGATCACCCTATCCGAAGTGTGTTATCAAAGATTGATGCCTCTGGTAGGCTAGCAAAGTGGAATATCGAATTGAGCCAGTATCAGATAGAGTATATCTCCGCGAGCATTAAAGGCCCAGGTGTTAGTAGATTTCATAGTAGAGATAACTCGGTCGGAGGAATTGGGTATTCAGGAGTATTGGGATGCCTTTGTAGATGGATCGGTGTCTGCCGGGCGAGCCGGCATTGGTATTTATTTAAAAGAAAGGAAATCTGGTGAAGAACATGAGTATGCTGTAAAGTTGCGCTTCCCTTAAACTAACAACGTCGCCGAGTATGAAGCCTTGATATTTGGTATTAACTTGTCAGTGGAAATTGGAATCGTTCGTTTGCATGCTCATTCTGATTCGCAGTTAGTGGTGAACCAATTTGCAGATACTTACTCCACCAAGGGGAACCATTTGTGCAGGTATTTGGAAAAACTCAAAGAGGCGGCTAAGAATCTTAAGATGTTTACGCTTACATATATCCCGAGGGAGGAAAAAACGCGTGCAGACGGTCTTGCAAAGGCGGCGACGATTTTAGAACTCTCGGATTAGTCGAAGATAACAACAATGATCCATTACCAGTCCTCTGTCAGTCCGTTGGAGAAACAGACGGCCGAGGTGGCTAATTTGGAACTTTCGAATGAGAGATGGTTTTTAGTGGATGCCGTAACCGACGAGCCATCATGGAAGGATGCTATTGTAGATTATCTAATCAAGAGAGAGTTGCCTACCGACGAAGGCGAGTCCCGAAGAACTATGCAAAGAGCTACAAATTTCGTCTATGTGGATGATAAGCTGTATAAGAAGAATTTCGGAGGCCCATATCTTCGATGTTTGTCCCCAGTACAGGCAAAGGCCGTTATAGAGGAAGTTCACGCTGGGGACTGTGGTGATCACTCAGCAGGTCGATCCTTGGCGAACAAAGTTAAGAGGGCCGGTTATTTTTGGCCATCATTTGTGAAAGATTGTGTGAACTTTGTTCGGGCTTGTTCCGCTTGTCAGTTTCACTCAAACGTACATCATGTACCGAGAGCTAATATGAAATCTTTACCGACAACATGCCCTTTCGATATGTGGGGCATCGATATTTTAGGGCCGTTTCCAAAGGCACCCAGCCAAAAGAAGTTTTGCATGGTGGCTGTGGAGCATTTTTCCAAGTGGATAGAGGTTGAAGCTGTATCACGCGTTCGGGAACAGGAGATTATCAGTTTCCTTTTAGGTACATTGTGTGTCGATTCGGAATTCCCAGGATTTTGGTGTCGGATAACGGAACGCAATTTGCCGGTAAGAGAGTAAATGAATGGTGTGAGAGTTATGGAATTGAACAGCGGTTTACCTCCGTGGCACACCCAGAAACAAACGGGCTTACAGAAGTTATTAATCGCATTATCCTACAACAGTTGAAAACACGGATAGATGAATCCAAAGGCTCTTGGGTGGATGAATTGCATAATGTGATGTGGGCGTATCGGACATCACCAAGGTCCACTACCGGATTCAGCCCTTTCTCTCTAGTATATGGCTCCGAGGCCGTGTCTCCGGTTGAAGTGACTATTTTATCTGAAAGAGTCATCGCTTATGACGAGGTTTTGAACGAGGATATGAGAAAATTAGACCTTCACAGTATTGATGATATCCGCGATAGAGCCGCGATACGAATGGAGGTATGTAAAAGGCGGATGGCTAAGCAACATGACAAAGGCGTTCGACCTATGTTATTAAAAGTTGGAGACTTGGTTCTTAAGAAAGTGGAAGTCTCGAAGCATGTTGGCAAGTTGGATCGAAAATNATATTTCTTGAAGAATGTGGCGAGAAAGGAAAGTTAAGAGGAGGAGAAGTTGTGTTATTTAGAGTGCGGCTCTTTATTGAAAGTACAGTGGAGAAATTAAAAGGGAAACAAAGTCCAATTTCATATATACAAGGGGGATACAAAATACGGAGAGTACAAAACTGAAGAAAACACGTATAGAAGTTTATTTCTTCTTCTTGGAGCCCGAACCTTCACCGGTTTCGCTATGGCGCTTTCTTACCAGCTTAATTGTCGAGGAGGGAGGATTAGTCTCTTTGTCTTTAGTCCCCGCAACCGTCAACTTCTCGGGAATAAAGCTTGTCATCTCGACCTCATGGCGCTCCCGAGCTCCTGTCACACTAGCAGGAACGTATAATGGAGGGTCACGTTGACCCATCACCTCCTCGTCTTTAAGAAGATCTCACACGAGGGGACCCACCGGTTCTGGGAATAATGCGGCCAACCTCCGAAATGCATCCCCCGATGGACCCTCCTCGGGTATTTTGATCTCCTCTGAATATAGCTGCTGGTGCAAGTCCTCCTCCAAGTTGAATTGGAGCGCCCCGAACGGATCCCCCGAGCAGTCTAATTTATCCTCCTCATCCACAGGCTCGAACTTACCGGATAGACTAGGATCAAGTCTTCCCCTCTCTTCAGGAGTTAGAGATATGCCCAGGATTCTTTGTGTCTGGACACTTCCTCTAAAGAAATATAGAGCATACGAGGTCGCATTAGCTAGGGCCGCCAGGTTTCGGAAAGTCGGGGAGTGCACTGTATACTCCCAAATTAGTTTCCGGAAGCAATCGTTGACCTGGGACGGTAACCTAGCGGCTCGAGCCCGAAGACTGTCCACGGTGGATTGGAGGGACTCATTCTTTGATTTGAATTCTATGTTCTCCTCCAAGGCCTTCCCGAGAGCCTTCTTATCAGCAGCATTGGCCTCTTTGTCCTTTTTCAACTTGTCTTCAGTCTTAGCCCTAACCTCCTTCAGCTTGTCTTGAGCATATTTTTCGTTCGTTTTGAGGGTGTCGATGGATTGCTCAAGAGCATGCCTTTTCCCAATGTGAAAAGCCGCACACTCCGTTAATTCACTGCGATGAACCCGAATGAGGGCATCGATCGCCTTGTTATGTTCTTCCCGGAGCGCCGCCATCTCTTGGGCATGCTTTTCCCGCTGATTCTGTATCAACTTCTCAGCGGCTTTCTTCGTCTGCTCTCCTATTAGATCCGGACTGTCAAGCTCTGAATGCCTGAGCATACAGTACTCCCCTATTGCGGCTGCGGTGCTCATCTCCACAATCGTCCGCTCCATCTGAAAGAAAAGTAAAAACCATGAAAAGACAATATATGGGTGAAACAAAGAGCAAGTTATAATTGTCGATGTGATTTACAAACCTCTCCCATCATGCGACGTGCTATCGCAAATTGGCTCATCAACCGACTCAAATCGGTGAACACCGTGTGATCATCTCGTCCACGCGGTTTTAATGACAGATTCCTTTCAAAATACGTCAAGGCCGGTGTATTAGAAACGCTATCACCCCTCGGAATCCGAAAGGTTGCTCCGTCTTTCACTAGTACCAGGCCAGCCTGACGTCCCATCTCGAGCCATTCCTTCACTATATGTTTCGGTATATCTCTAATTAGGAAGGCGTCGAGGAACTCGGCGGTTAACCCACTCTTTCTAATGGGTTCCGCAATCTCCAAAATGGTGGGGCCCTCCACCGGTCTTTTCCCTTTATCCGAAGGAGCTTCTTGGTTTATTCCTCCCTCCGGACGGGCCCCTTGCTCAATCTCCTCCACCGACGGACCTATCGGCCCACCACCGCTTATCTCACCCTCTTCCTCGTCATCTCCGACGACGTCCACTAGTGTCTCGGCGAAATCATACATCCCTTCGTCAGGGGAGAACTCTCTAGCAGTAAGCTCTAGTCGCCAAGACACAGGAATTAAATCTTCGGGACTTTCGGGGTGCTCTGTAGCCGGCTCATTTCCAGCGAGCTCGGGATCCTCAATTACCGGAGCAGGTGGTGTTGGAGTAACCGGTCGGGCCTCTTCTGCGTGCGGCACCGTTTCTTGCAAGCTTTGCGCCAATTCGTCCGCGGCAGTGCGGTTCCGAGATCCGGGCGCCATCTCGAAGATCAGCTCATCCTTTTCCGTAACAAAATTACGGAGTGATCTCAGTTTGTCGCCTAATCTCGAATGACCTTCAGGGGGAGCCATTATTTTATCTGCAAAATAAGCAAGTAACGTGAGAAATACTGTTGAAAGACTACAGGTATACATATATATATGCGCTGGTTTTGGAAAGGTTTTCTGATCGAGGGAGAGTTGTTGAGATGATTAAGTATTAAGGCGTGGCCCAGATACCTAAAATTTCCCTACTGAAATGGGTAGGGGCCGGAAGGACGTTGGAGGCGACCAAGATCGGAGCATAGAAAAGCGTGTTCGGGGTCCAATCGGTGCCGTCCGATCTAGCACACGCGATAAGTATCTTCTCTAAAGCTTTTGGAGTAACGGATCGCGGAATAGGATAATAAGATTTCGGAAGGAAAGGTTCCCCCTCAGTTGGGAACCGCCAAGGAAGGCTAAGTGCAGACAACCTAGTGGAGCCTAGGAAAGTGACAAAAAAGAAGTGTCTCTTCCAGTCATGGTTGGATGGGGAGTTCGAGAATGGAAAAGGGCTCTTCTTGTGCCTTAGACGGAAAAAGATACAACCCTGAGCCCCATAATGGATTGTGGAATTGATTTGAAATATTTGGAAGAAGGTGTCGACGGTCATCAAAATCCCATTGGTCTCCATGAAAATGACAAAGGCGACCACCAAGGATATCGAGTTTGGATTCAACTGAAAGAGGTGGATATTTAAGTGAGTTCGGAGAGTTGAAATGAACGGATGAAGCGGAAAGCGGAGACCACACTCTAGATACTCAAGACAGACAGTGTGGGTACCAACCGGTGGACGTAGGATCCGATCGGAGGGACCCGGTTGATAAAGGACACAATCGGAAGGGAGGTGGTAATTTTCCACTAGAGATTTCCATTTTCGAGGATGCATGGTAAAGGCCGGTCAAAAGATTTTAGGGCACGGACAGCAGAACTCTGAGGACCGATCGTATTCTCGAGATGTGTGATTCGATCGAAAAAATGCGGATAAGGATTCGTAATTGGAGAACGGAAAGCTGAAAGACTCGAATTGGAACTCCCCGAGTTGGATGAGGAGTCCGAGGAATGAGAGGACGAGGCATCGGAATTCGAGGAACGAGCAGAGTCGGAGGACATGGTGTTGAATTCTCAAAATTAAAGTTTTTGGAATTTTTTAGAAATTTTTTCTGATTTATATAAGTGTCCCGCGAGTTTTCGTACCAAAAGTCGCGAGAGTCACTGTGCAGAGTATGACGTCGCAAGTCTGGTTTTACTGTTCCGTCGCGAGATTTCGTCTAATTTTTTAAGTTTGCTTTCACTGTTCCGTCGCGAGATTTCGTTTGAGGTTTAAGTCTGTTTTTAATTGTTCCGTCGCGAGATTTCATTCCAAATGTCGTGAGAGTTACTGTACGATGGAAGTAGTCCCGAGATTTCGTTCGAAATGTAACGAGAATGCAGTGTCGCGTACTGTACCAGGGGGTGGATCCTGTATTTATAGGGGGATATCCCGAGTCGAAAAATCCGGAGATTTTCGCCCGGACTCAGAATCTGACGTTCTTAGTGCCTAAACGATCGTATCTGCGAGGACTTTTCAACCCTACTCACGGTTTTTCCGGTAAAATTCTCGAGCAAGTATCGACTTTCGGGACGAGCTAATGTGATATGGTTTACGACTCAGAATCTGAATCTGAAAACCAGGGGACTATTGATATTACCCAGGAGTATTTTTGGTATTTCGACATCCAGGGAGCTCGTCTGACGTGGTTAGGTGGTACTCTCGATGTTCTCGTGTATTTACGTCACTTCATAGTTTCGAGGGTATTTTTGTAATTTGGACACTCAGTGCCTCCGCTTGAGCCTTCGATCAACGTTTCTAGCAGTTTTGGACATATTCAGACCCGAGCGGGGCCAAGGGTAATTTCGTAATTTATCACCAGAGGAACGTGCCGATAAGTTGTGGCGACATTTCTTGTTGAGAAGTTCGGTAACAGGAAGCGAGGAATTATTTTACGGGGTTTTCCGGTATTATCTCGTTATTTTTGGCTAATTATCGATGGAAATGCATTTCCGAAGTTCTATCGCGGAATGGCATCTATTCAGGTTTGTTTTAATATTATATGTTGACTTTGGGCTGAACCCAGTGGAATTGGGCTCGTGGACCTGAAACTTGTTGGCTGGGCTGGAATTCTCTATAAATATGAGCCTCCGTGCACTAAAAAGGGGTCTGACCCTTTTTGCAACTCCCGAGACAAGATTTTCGCTCGAAATCGCGAGACTTCGTTTTTCAGCCACTATTCGCGAGATTTCGTACCAAATCTCGCGACCAGGAAGCTTGTGACACTATTCGCGAGAATTCGCACCAAATCTCGCGACTACACCGCTTTTTCCACTATTCGCGAGATTCCGCACCAAACCTTGCGACTACCATATAATTCACTATTCGCGAGTTTTTGTTGGTACAGTGTTGGTTGCGTTGCTGGTACAGTGTTGGTTGCGTTGCTGGTACAGTGTTTTCTGCGAGTTCTTGCTCGTACAGTGTTTTCTGCGAGTTGTTGCTCGTACAGTGTTTTCTTCGTTGCTGGTACAGTGTTGGATGCGTTGCTGGTACAGTGTTTTCTGCGAGTTATTGACCACAACTCGCGGCTGCATGCTTTTTGAGCCCAACTGTGTGTTTTCAATCATTTCACGAGCCGTTCTAATCTATATTGTTGTTATCACATCATTGTAATTGTATTCTCCGAATATTATAGTGAAAACCAAGGTAGAGCTTTGCTCTCCCGGGGACGTAAGCTCACACATTGTGGGCCCAAGCTCATATATCGCTCGTGCCCCCACACAAACTGAATTCCGAATAATAAAATAAAATTGACTGATCTAAAAATAAATACCCAAAATATTTTTAGACTAGATCAGATACCAAATATAAGGGCTTCGTACTCGGCGACGTTGTTAGTTGCAGAGAAGCGCAGTTTTACAGCATATTCATGCTCTTCGCCAGATTTTCTTTCCTTGAAATAAATGCCAATGCCGGCTCGTCCGGCAGAAACTGATCCATCCACAAATACATCCCAGTATTCCTCATTACCCAATTCTTCTGACCGGGTCATTTCTACTATGAAATCCACTAAAACCTGGGACTTTAAAGCTCGTCTCGAGATATATTCAATTTGGTACTGTCCCAACTCAATATTCCATTTAGCTAACCTGCCAGACGCATCAACTTTTGATAACACATTCCTGATAGGTTGGTATGTCAATACCGCTATATGATGACCTTGAAAATAATGTCTTAATTTCCGGGAGGCGACTACCAGGGCTAAGACAAATTTCTCTAAATCTGTATAGCGAGATTCCGCACCTTGCAATTTCTTGCTAAGATCAAATTTCTCTAAATCTGATAGGTTGGTCTGTCAATACACTGTTCTTTGTCGCTAAGTCTGACTAATGCGGCACTCACTGCCTCTTTTGATACAACTAAATATAAGCCCAGTGGCTCCCCAGGAGATGGGGGAGACATAAATATAAGCCCAGTGGCACTCACTTACTCAGATAATCTTTCAGACACTCGAAAGCCGTACTGCATTCATCATCCCAATACAGGAGATTCGTTTTACGCAATACTCGGAAAAATGGCAAGCTTCTCTCTGCAGATCGTGAAATAAACCGATTTAGTGAAGCTAAACACCCCGTTAATTTTTGAACTTCTCGGATAGTGGTGGGGGGCGTCATTTGTTGGATAGCTGTGATCTTATGAGGATTTATCTCGATTCCTCTTTCAGATACCATAAAACCAAAGAATTTCCCCCCTTTAACACAAAATGCACATTTAAGTAGATTCAATTTCATCCGATATTTCCTTAGTAAATTAAAGCAATCGCTTAAATATCAGATATGATTGTCGCCTTGTCGACTTTTAATCAATATATCATCTACGTATACTTCCAAACATTTGCCGATCATATCCTTAAACATTGAATTCATCAATCGCTGATATGTGGCCCCTGCGTTCTTTAAACCAAACGGCATAACTTTATAACAAAAAATGCATTTATTTGTCATAAAAGATGTAAATTACTTGACCTCATGATGCATAAAAATTTGGTTATAACCCTTAAATGCGTCTAACATACTAAGAAATTCAAAACCACAGGCCGCATCCACCATCATGTCAATGGCCGGTAATGGATACGGATCCTTTGGACATGCTTTATTTAAATCGGTGAAATCAATGCAAACTCTCCAGCCACCATTTGATTTTGGGACCACCACTGGATTCGCGACCCAATCAGCGTATCTCACATGCTCTATGAATCAAGTATGCAACAAACTCTCGATTTCCTCGTCAATTGCATTTTCTTTTTCCTGGGAGAATTTTCGCTTTTTCTGATGAACTGGTCGCACAAATGGGTTAACATTGAGTCTATGCGAACAAACTTGGGGATCTACCCCAACATAATCATGATAAGACCAAGCAAAAATATCTAAATTATTTCGTAAAAAAGAAATTACCTCTCTTTCAAACTCTGGAGGCATCTCTTAACCAATCACAACTGTCTTCTCTGGATTATCAGAGAACAAAGACACTGTCTTAATCCCCACAGGTCCCATCTTCATATCACTTTCTCGATACTTCTTAGAAGATACCACATTAGTAAAATCGTCGTGCTCATCTAAAATAAGCTCTACCATACACATAGCCTTCTTTGAATTAGAACCTTCCATCCCGCTACGACACATAATATTATAGCACGAACGTGCCAACTCTTGATATCCCTTCATCTTGCCAATTCCCGAGTGTGTTGGAAACTTCATCATCAGATGGGGCTGAGAAACAATTGCCCCGAACAAACTTAGCGCACCTCTTCCCAAAATAGCATTATAGGGGAGGAGAGGGAGATCAACTATCACGAATTCCACCAAAAGTGTCCTCGAGATTTGAGGGTCTCCCAAAGTGACCGGGAGAGAAAGTGTAACGACCGTAATTTGGGCCTAGTTGTTTTGTTAAAACATGATAATTAAAACGGAAATATTCGAAAGCAATTTAAAACATAGTTCGAAACATTAAAGTACGACTGCGTAATTTAGAGTGTTCTCCGAAGGACCAGACTCTATCACCGGACAACCGACGACCTCCTTCCCCGTCCCTATCATATCTCACCTGCGTCACCTACAAAATCTGTAAAGCGGTCACAATCTATTAAAGGAAACTTCACACACACTACACATTATCTTTCTTACTTCTTAATTACATCATACACACACACATGAACCATTTCTCTTAACCGTTTTCTTATTTCCATCTTCTTTTACCCTTATCATTTCCATCATTCATTAACTTTTCTGTTGCCGAGATTAACATGCTCGGTGCATGTCCCGCCCAAGCCAACCGTTAGTTGTTGGATGACTCGACGGGCCATATGCATCCCTTCCCCGGGTGGGTACTTAGGCGCTACCCCTTTTCCCACCCGGATCCGTTCCGCCCTCTTCGTACGTTTCTTTTCCTCTTTGGAACTTATAGTTCCCTTCATCAGGCATGCCCTTCCTTTGGCGAATCGTGTACTAGGCACGATGCCGGGTTCGGTCGGACGGTCCATTCCTTCCTCACCCCGAGTCTTATTATCATTTATCTCGTTCATTCGTATCATTTCTTCCTTCTTTATTAACACAATCCCATTTCTTAAGTCTGAACCTTCCCTTACTATATTGTGTTCACTCCGCTTACCGTTGCTTTCGCTTGTTATAGTCTTTCCGTGCTTTCCTGCATTTCGTAATACGTTTTAGTTACTCGAATTTCGACGTTATTATCCTATTTGTTAACTATGTGGTTACTGTAGACCTTACGTGTTCCGTTCCTTCTACGATCCGACGTCGAGACGCGACGAAAACACTTAAACTTAGAATTTCCTCGAAATTCGCGAAAATTCTATGCTGAAATATGAAATCCGCGATAATATACTCTTGAAACCAAATCCGCGACAATTCTCTTCACTAAGCAAAATCCGCGATAATTCTCTTCATCATCAAATCCGCGATAATACTGCACTGATCACAATTTCCGCGATAATTTACACAGCCTCCACTTTCGCGACAATTTCCTCTTCACATAAAATTCGCGACAATTTGCTCATGAAACTGACAATTCTCTTCACTAAGCAAAATCCGCGATAATTCTCTTCATCATCAAATCCGCGATAATACTGCACTGATCACAATTTCCGCGATAATTTACACAACCTCCACTTTCGCGACAATTTCCTCTTCACATAAAATTCGCGACAATTTGCTCATGAAAATTTCCGCGATAAAAAGACATGCAGGTGAAATTCGCGATAATATCCTTCTTCGCGGGAATTTTCGAATTTCCGGGTTTTAATGATGATTAACTCGTTTTTGGGCCTCCTCACTCCTATTTATAGACATCCTAACTTTTCTAATTCACATTTTGACCCCTCCTTCCTTTTGCTTTTGACCCCTCTTTTATCTTTTTCATTACTTTTCCATTTTTCGTTCCCTTTTACGTTCTTTCGTTCCCGTATCTCTCGTCTAGACTTTAACGCTACATTCCCTACTATTTGTAACGTTGTACCTTTTTCTCGGCTATTACAGAAAGTGACCCTTCGGGTGCAACAATACTATTATTAAAACCAACCAATTTGGTTTGAATCGGCTGGAGCTTAGTAGTCTCCTTCAAAGACATCTGCTCAAATGCTGCGAGTGTGAGAATATTTGTGGCAGCTCCAGTATCAACTAAAACTCGAGACACAGGATGATTTGCAATAACAGGGGAGATAACGAGAGCATCATCCTGTGGCGAGAAGATGTCAGCCAAATCCTCCGGCCCGAAAGATATAGCCATTTCTCCAAATCGGAGAATTGGACCAGATTAACTTCCATGAAGCATCCTTTTTGCTCTAACTCCCGATGGGATCACATCCGCACACGGTTCGAATCTCCAACGCTCCTTCCTCCGATGATAGTCATAATATTTGGGCCAAGATTACCCCACACGGGTTCTACTTCTTCAATATTCAGAATGGGCTAACCCGGGTTCGGGCCAGCAGGAGGAGGAGGGGGCGGTTGTTGCTGATTTCTTTGTGCAAGTTGATTACCTTCCCGACGATTACCCTGCTGATTTCGTTGCTGATTGTTCCTACTGCGACCGCAATAATTCTCTCTTCTCGCATCTCTGCGGTTCTGCCGACCGCCATTAAAGTTTCCTCGTTGGCCACCCCTAGGGTAATGGCCACGATATCCTCCATATCCACGCCCTCTTGTATCGGGTCTTGGAAAATCAATCTTGGGAAAATTCTCTGCCTTCCCTTGCTGGATATTCAAACTTACTTTCCCCGAATCGAGTTCGGGCATTCTTTCAACAGTATTTATCAGCTCATCCAGTTGGCCAAGCTCTAGTAATCTTTCAACTTCGGACATCAGGTCTCGACTGTCGTTGGTAGTGTGTCCGAAACTCGGATGAAAACGGTAAAATATCTGAGACTCGTGAGTCCCCGGTGTCGGTGCTTGTAATGGAGGAGGGTACTTGAGGAATCCACCTTTCTTTTCTTCAATAATAGCAAAGATTTCCTCATAACTATATGCTAGAATAGTTTTTATCCTTGGTTTTGATAATGCGACATTCTTGTCCTTCGCTCGATTCGCAGCAACATTATGCGATCCATAAGTACGAACTTCAATCACCCCATGATCGCGTAATCCTTCATCTTCTCCAATGTACTATGTGCACCGTAATGCAAGCTCCTCCATCTTTTCTGGTGGATCCCTATTTAAAGAGTTACACAAAGGATGACCGGCCAAAATTAGCTGCAGTACCCCAACTTTCTCGCTGACAGTAATTCGGGGAATCTTCCTACATTCCGCCTCAAAACGAGTTACAAAACTCAACAATCTTTCTGACGAATCATATCGCAATGCAGTCAAAGATGTAATAGACTTCACTAGTGTATTAAAGGGCGCAAACGCCGAATAAAATTGATCCTTGAAGTCCTGGTATGAAACAATACAAAACCTCGGCAATCGATTGAACCACCGAAGAGCTGACTCTTTTAAGGATGCAGCGAAAATGAAACACATGGCGGCATCAGTGAAATTCATCAAACTGACATGAATTTCTAGGTTCGAAGTATGAGCATGGGGGTCAGTCGATCCCCGATATTGTGGAAGATCCTTCGGCATCTCGATGTACTCAGATCTTGGAGCATTAATGATCGCCATGGAAAATGGGGATATGGTGTTCGATGTATTCCATTGACTTTGTAAAACTTCCAATGACGGCAAAATCTTTCCTCTACCGTGGTAGGGCTCAATTGCCCTTTCCTGCCCAACGTAATCACCCTCGTAAGCCGAGGTGTGATGAGTATCACGAGTATGTTCGCCGTAAACTCGTCTCCTCTCATATCCGAGTCCGAGGTTGGCCTCCAACTGATTCATCCGATCGTCATTCTGTTCAATCTTGTTACTCAACTCTCGAAACTTTGATTCAATCAAGTTCCCAATCCTTTGCAGAGTAAAAGTTTGCTCTCCCCCTAGTGTGACAGATTGTGCTCGGGGATTCCGAGCTGGGGCTATATCCTCAGCAGTGACTCCATCATCAACAGGCTCAAGGACAACATTACTCTTTCGAGACCTTCGGGCCTCCACTTCTTCCAACTGAGCAATTAGAATGCGTCTTCGCTCCTCCAAATCTTCATCCTCATTATTATGATCTATACATTTAGATCGTGCCGGCGGTGAGAAATGGGCATTGTTTCGGACAGCAACTCGCCCAGTCCTCTCATAACATCTTGATAAACATCGAGACAAAGGAGGATAAAAAGTAGGTGCCCTCCAGGATGAAAACCCGCTCCGAGAGGGTCGAACAGTAACATTTTGAGTAGGAGGCTCCTCCAAGATTGATAATTGAGTCGCCGGTAACGCGGCAGCCTCGTTGTTTGCCCGAGGATTAGTTTCTACCTCAATCTCTTCATCTAAAACATCATCATCAGAATTACAAGCGGTCATGATGACAGAAATCCAAACCCAACAATAAAGCTCTCATTGGGATAAAATCTTGGGTCCCCACGGACGGCGCAAAACTGATCTAGTCTTAAAATATTTTTAGTATATTTTTTTTCAGTCAAATTTTTTTTTTTTTTTTTTTTTTTGCTGTTGTTAAGACACGAGAAATTACGAGGTTGGGCCCACAATGTGTGGGCTTAAGTCCTCGGGAGAGCGAAGTTGTACCTAGATGGTTCACTATGATAAAAAGTTCGCAAATACAAAATATATAGTCTTTTCGATCAAGATAAATAACGTAGTCTCGATCCGGGACTAAAAATGAGTTTGATATTGGAAACCAGTGCAAAACAACAGAAATCACTATTCACTCGAAATATTATCGCTGAAATGGCCTTTTGTATGCAAATTTATCGCGGATTTTGAACTCACTAAAAAATTGTCGCGGATTTGATTTCCTTAGCAATATTATCGCGGATTTCGAACTCTATATCAAGTTATCGCGGATTTGAAGCCCTTAAGGATATTGCCGCAGAAATCACTATTCACACTGAAAAATTGTCGCAGAAATTGCTTGTATATAAACCTATCGCGGTTTTGAGATTCCTTAGCAAATTGTCGCGAATTTGATTCCCTGCAGCAATATTATCACGGATTTCGCACTCACTAACAATTTGTCGCGGATTTGGAACTCTTAAGGAATTAGCCGCGGAAATCACTATTCACACTGAAAAATTATAGCGGAAATCGCGTTGTATGTAAAATTATCGCGATTTTGAGCTCAAGTGTAACATTATCGTGGATTTCGAGACATGGAAGGTTTTAAGATTTTAGATTCCGGGTTTTTCTTCGACCTTTGTTCTGATCCCCTTTCAAATGACCAGAGACCTATATTTATAGAGAATTTAGGCCCATCAACTCACTTGTGGATTCAAAGCCCACTCTTGTCCAATCTGGCCTGATTCGACCCAACTTCTATGAAAAAACCCGATCTCACTCCATATATAAATCGTAATGTCTCCGATTATCCGGGACGCTTCTAGATCGACACGTGGCCCATGAAAGAGGCAAAGCATAATCCGCATAAGTCAATTCATAAGATATAAGCTTGTCGATGAACATGCGTCGTAGCATTTTTCGGATGCAAAATTATGAAAATACCATTGAAGTCACTCCGACTCGTAATTATCCGAAAATAGTCGCGCCTCCTCCGGAAACTTCCCATGCGGTCTCCAGGTGCCCAAAGCCAATAACAATATATCAGATTATAGAAAATACCACAGTTGGCATACCGATTGGACCAAGGGGTGTCCAAATTACGAAAATACCCCCGACGTCATTTCAACCCGAAACAAAATTTGAATACAAAAAATACCAGTGGGCGCACCGATTGGACCCGGGGGTGTCCAAATTATGAAAATACCCCCGACGCCATTTTAACCCGAAATAAAATTCGAATACCTTGGGAAACGTGCCAAAAGGTTCCCGGGGTATGCGAATTACTAAAATGTCCCCGGGTAATATCAAACACCGAACCTGTGATCAAGCCTATAAGACAAAAGAGGAGAGACGCTATTCTCCTGAGAAGATTGAGATCATTCGGGCAGAGGTGAACAAATTGCTGCGGTCGGGCTTCATCAGGGAGATCCACTACACTGAGTGGGTTGCAAACCCAGTGGTGGTCTCCAAGGCAGATGGGAAATGGAGAATGTGCGTGGATTTTACCGACGTCAACAAAAGCTGCGAGTGGGACCCATTTCCACTGCCACATATTGACCGATTGGTAGATGCTGTGGCGGGCAACACCATGATGAGTACCATGGACGCTTACTCCGGGTACCATCAGATCTTCCTTGCTAAGGAAGATCAATAGAAATCATCATTCATGACGGAAGACGGCGTTTACTGCTATGAGGTAATGCCTTTTGGCTTAAAGAACGCCGGAGCAACATACCAAATGCTAGTCAACAAGATCTTTAGGGAGTTGATAGGCCATATTATGGAAGTTTATGTTGATGATATGATTGTCAAGTCCATGAATGATGAAGGGAGTGATTATTGTCGTGGATTTCTCGAAGAGCATTATTGTCGCGGATTTGTCGCGAAAATTCCCGGATATTCGGTGAAGAGAAATTGTCGCGGAAAAGAAACAAGAACAAATTGTCGCGAAAAATCCTTGAAGTGTAATATTATCGCAGATTTTGGTTCTAAAGTGAAATTGTCGCGGATTCGGATTTCCAGCATAGAATTGTCGCGAATTTCGAGGAAAGAAGTAAATTATCGCGGAAATACTAAGTTTAAGTGTTTTCGTCGCGTCTCGACGTCGGATCGTGGGAGGAAAAGAACACGTAGGGTCTACGGTAATCACAGAGTTAACAATAGGATAATAACGTCGGAATTCGAGTAACTAAAACCTATTACGAAATGCAGGAAAGCGCGGAAAGACTATAGCAAGCGAAAGCAAACGGTATAGTAATGGAAGGTTCACACTTAGGGAATAGGATTGGGTTAATAAGGAAGAAACAAAAAGACACGAATGAATGAGATAAATGTTAATAAGACTCGGGGTGAGGGAGGATGGACCGTCCGACCAAACCCGGCATCGTGCCTAGTACATAGTTCGCCAAAGGAAGGGCATGCCTGATGAAGGGAACGATAAGTTCCAAAGAGGAAAAGATACGTACGAAAAGGGCAGAACGGATCCGGGTGGAAAAAGGGGTAGCGCCTAAGTACCCACCCGCGGAAGGGAAGCATATGGCCCGTTGAGTCATCCAACAGCTAACGGTTGGCTTGGGAGGGAGATGCACCGAGCATGTTACTCTCGGCAATAGTAAAGTTAAAGTATGATGGGAATGATAAGGGTAAAAGAAGAGGGAAATAAGAAAACGGTTAAAAGGAATGATTCATGTGTCTGTATACGGTGTAATTAAGAAATGTAAAGATAATGCGTAACGTGTGTGAAGTTTCCTTTAATAGATTGTGACCGCTTTATAGATTTTGTAGGTGACGCAGACGAGGTATGAGAGGGGCATGGGAAGGAGGTCGTCGGTTGTCCGGTGATAGAGTCCGGTCCTTTGGAGAATACTCTAAATTATGCTGTCGAACTTTGATGTTTTCGAACTATGTTTTAAGTTTACATTCGAATGTTTCNAAACAATTGTTCATGATTTCTCAATCGACACATGGGGACTGACATTAGTATGGGCCTTCGAGATGGCTGTGGAGATGAAGAAATTACACATTATGTTATTGAAATGAGCCATTGAACGTATATAAGTTGAATAACTACCCCGAGTTTGGGAACATGAAATGGGAAGTTCCCCTCGTCATCGTATTGTTTGCTAGTTTGGGATCCCCAAGTACTTGGTATCATATACAATGCAATGAAGTTCTTCAAAAAGCAAGCAAGTGAATTATGCAAGTATTATTGTGTCTAGCAGAAACAATTGGAAAAATCATGGGTGAATGGCGTTAAAGCAGGTGCCGCGTGTGGCCTCCACATGTGGGCACTCATAAATGTTAGTAAGTTGGATCGAAAGTGGGAAGGACCGTACAGAGTAACGGCCGTAGTGAAGGAAGGAACGTACAAAATCGCAAATATGAGCGGGGAGGAGCTGCCACGGACTTGGCATATTTCGAATTTGCGCAAGTATTATGTAAAGACGTGACTCATCGATTTTTTTGAAAATAAAAATTTTCCCTCATTTTGTGGTCATATTCTAATTTTTTAAGTATTTTTTTTGACGACATGAATACAATCAACTAGGGGACTGGTAAGGTAGGAGTAGGTCCATTGCGTTTTAGTACGAAGGAGGATGAAATAAATTAAATAAGTTAGATTAGAAACGCAATGTACCACCTGTCTTATAGTCGATCATTTTCAAACTCGTCAAATTGAATAATGTGTCAAAATATTTTGAACATGATGGGTCTTCCTGTCCGCGGCAGAACCGTCTATACATAATGACTGTTGGAATATGTTAAGAGGCCTGTTTGTTGTGATATATATTTCCGTGGCAAATCAGGGTGCAAGTATATACCTGACTCCTCCATGACATGCCGACGGGGGTCGCGCCCTCGCCGGAGGCTGGTCTTTTTCCGCATGGCACCGTCTTATGGACGCGCCAAATGACACCGTTTTATGAACGGGTCGAAAGTGCGATGGCACCGTCTTATGGACGGGCCGAATGACACCGTTTTATGAACGGGTCAAATGTACGATGGCGCCGTCTTATGGACGGGTCGAGTAAGTGTGATGGCCCCGGGTGCCAGTATATACCGTCGGCGAGAGTGTGATGGCCCCGGGTGCAAGTATATACCGGCGGCGAGAGTATGATGGCCCCGGGTGCAAGTATATACCGATGGAGAAAGCATGATGGCAACGGGTGTAAGTATATACCGGTGGCGAGAGTGTGATGACCTCGTTTGTAAGTGTATACCGGTGGCAAAGATATATTGGTGAACGCATAACTTTTGACTTATTTTGAGTACCTACTCACTTCATAGAGGCATTCGCCTTAGAGTTATCGCAGACCTATACAAGCTCCGCTATACTGGGGACTTCTACGCATCCTGATTATTATTATATGCGCTATTGTTGCGCATCCATATCGGATATTCACATATATTCTTATGTGAAAGAACGGCTATTTCTCGAGGTGGATTATTCGGAATTATATATCTCTTGAAGAATGTGGCGAGAAAATAAAGTTGAGAAGAGGAGAATTTGCATTATTCAGAGTATGGTTCTTTATTCAAAGTACAGTGGCGAAATTAAAAGGAAAAACGAAGATCAATTTCATATATAAAAAAAAGGAGAATACAAAATACGGAGAGTACAAAACGGAAGAAAACAGATATGGATGTTTATTTCTTCCTCTTGGAGCCCGAACCTTCACCGGTCTCGCTAGGGCGCTTTCTTACCAGCTTAATTGTCGACGAGGGAGGATGAGTCTCTTTTTCTTTATCCCCGCAACGGGCAACTT